>JAFJYG010000358.1:0-49178 GCA_017366145.1 Cadophora sp. M221 | reverse complement strand
CCCCTTTCCGGCCACCCCCAGTTTCCGGCCACCTCGCTTAACTCACCGCTATTTACACCCTCTTACTTTAATAATTAATAACTTCTTTATTCTTTAATTAATTTTTTTAAAATTTAGAATTTGTATTCTTGTTATAATGAAGCCTTAATACATTGAGTACGATATTAGTTGTGCACTTAGAGAGGTAGAGAATGGAAAGTCCTTACGAAAGGCTGCCTTAGAGTGGGGAGTTCCTAGGTTTATACTACAAGGCTGATAATTTACTTCCAAATTGCACTAGGAAGGCGCTAGCTATCTTTAAAGGCTTCTCATAGTAATTGAAGATTGATTAGTTGAATGGGTTCTTAATTAGGAGGCTCTTGGTCGTGGTGTTACTTATGCGCAGATTAAGGTTTTTGGAGAACGACTTTTAGCTCTTCAAGGGGACTATTTACCACTTGGAAAGAAGTGGATATATCGGTTTTTAACACGCCACCTTATTCTTAAGACCAAAAGGCAACATAACGTTAATTTAGTGCGTATGAATTGCGCTACAACTAAGGTTATTTAATTATGGTTTTAAAAACTAAAGGTCCCAGTAATTAAGGCAATTCTAGCTGCGCAACGATGGAATATGAACAAAGCTGGCATTATGAAAGGTTATGAAGCCAATAGATATATTATAAGGCATGCTAAATAAGCAAGAGTTTAAGGAAAATAGCCTAGTTCACGTGCTTAAATCTTGTTAATTAAGTGTGTGTTAGCTATAAGAGCATTAATTAAATCTCTTGTAATTTACAAGAGTAAAACTATTTAATAATAATAGTTTCCAACTTAATTAGACTTATTTAAGTCTTGGCACTTCACTGTGATAGAGAATAAGTAAACAATTAATACTATTGCTCTTAAATGGCTTGAGAAGATATTTATTTTGCAAATTGAATCACGTGATTATTTAGCTCAATTACTTATTCTAAATAACCATGGTAGTTATAAGACTATTAAATTCTTATGAAGGTGCTATAAGCATAATATATATCTTTTGTTTTTACCTGCATATACGTTACACGTCTTACAACCTTTGGATTTATTGATTTTCTCTTCACTAAAGACTGCCTACCAAAAAAAGTTATATATATTAAGTTCTTTAATTAATTCAACACTAATTGAAAAGCGCAACTTTCTCTTATGCTATTAGAAGGCACGCAAAGCTAGTATTACACCTAGTAATATTAAGGCTAGTTGGAAAGCTAGTGGGTTATGGCTAGTCTTTACTACCAAGCCTCTAATGAGTCGATTATTACTAGAAAATAGTAATAAACCAATCAAACCGACTTCTCAAGAGATACCTACCTTACCTTTGGAGCCTCTAAAAACACCTTTACCTTTCTCTACTTCAAAAGGCCGAAGAGATCTTCACTTAGGATTACGTACTTTAGCGAATTCATTACATAACCAACTTTCAACTTAACGTGTACTCTTTAGAAAGATTACTAAGGGATTTAACCAAAAGGATTTTGATTCAGGGCAGGCTAATATGCGGATTCAAGAGCTAGAGGCTAAATTAGAGCAGTCGAAGCCAAGGAAACGTAGGAAGGTTCAGACAAGTCTAAATTCCAAGTTTGTTACAACACATGCTATTTAGGAGGCTCAAATTGCAGTTAAAAATCGTGAAATTAAAGCTATAAAATTAGAATTAAAAGAAGATTCAAATTCTACGAAGTCAATAATAGAAGTTGATGTAGCGTAGAGTTATTAGGTAAAGAATAGAAGGTACTGAAATTAAGCGAGGTGGCCGGAAACCAGGGGTGGCCGGAAAGGGGGGGGGGGACTTACTCGGTACGCGATCCCCACGATCTAAACTTCCACAATGTATTCACGACTAAATCCACTGGATGCTCAAGACCTTAAATTTAAAAAGGAACCAGCACTAATCATCTCCCCAGTCTCAGCGTTGTCGATCACCGGTCGATTGATTTCATTTGGTAGTCGTCATATCGACCTCCTCTCACCTCGAATCCCTGTAGAATCTTGTCGATCGCCTCGATATCGCCAACACATAGATCAATCTCCTTTCTGTTCTCTTCTACTCGAGCTACTGTTGTCGCACCAGGAAATGGGAATATCTCGGGATTTACGTCCTTTCTCGCGACCTCCTGCTAGTCCAAACATAACGGATAGACAAGCGTTGTTCCGTCTCAAGTGATGAGGATGCATACATGTCTTAGGAATATCGATCTATGTTGGCTTCGACAGAGGCCAGGACGCTGAGTTGATAGTTGGGGACTCACAGGCGATAGCCAGCTGGGCTGGAGTACAGCCCTTGTTCTTTGAAAGCTCTTGGACTTGGCGGACGAGCTCCAGATTCGCCTTGAAGTTCTCTTTCGAAAATCTAGGCATTGTTCGTCGAAAGTCTTCTTCTGGGATATCGTCAGGGCTTTTTATCTGTCCCGTCAACATCCCATGCCCGATAGGTGAGTATCTGTCTTTCAATCAGCAATCTAGAAGTCAAGGAGATGGAGTGTTATACTTACCCAACAAATGGAATGTGAAACTCGGCACAAGCTTGAGCGACTCCGTTGCTTAGAATGTCTAAACTCCACAACGAGGGTTCGGCTTCTACTGTCGCAATCTTTGTGACTTTTACAGCTCTTCGAATCGTGGCTGCTGAGACCTCACTGAGGCCAACACTCCCAACGTTTCCGATATCCACATGCACCTCCAGAGCCTTCAGAAAGCTATTCGCTTACGAACTGTATGAGTGGCTGTTGAATAGCCGAGCTTACACTGTTTACTTCCTGCGCCGCAAGCTGCATGTAAGCTACTAACCAGACACTGAGTGTGTGAACATCGCTCTCCTGCGTCTTTAAATCCATTCCACGTCTGATTTCAATTGCCAAGCTAGCCTCAACATGAAACTGGAATCTATTTTATCTTGAAAAACAAATTGTCACTATATAACTCTTTTAGGTTGCCTGACCAGGGTGTGATGAGCCGTGTTAAATTCAGCTCATAATCTAGTCATATTTGGGCCTGCTCTGGCGGGCGGGATTGCCAAATACAGCTGAAATGTCAAAATATTGGCCATTTCCGGCAAACCTCTGATCACTAGCAAATGGTACGTACGTGGGATTGTAACGAGTGTTCGAGTGGGCATGATGTAGCAAATGTATTTGAAGTTTACAAACACCCATGTCCTTGCCCTGGACCAAGAAGTTCAGAGCATCGCAAAGCCTACTTCTTGCTTAAATCAACATACTTTGAGCCGACGAAGCTAGCATTCCAGGGTCCTTGCTCCTTCTTTGACGCAAGCTCCAGATAGAAATTGGCATGGTTCTCCCCACTGATCTCATAATTGGCCGGGGTTCCATCGGCCTTTCTCTCATCACCAAAGTAGAAACTGTTGAAGAAAGTCACCGTCAGCTCTATTTCACCCGTTTCCCCTTCAAATCTCTGTGCGTGAGGTTCTCTCGACTCACTTGAAACCCTTCTCGGCGTACAGAGTGGCCAAGCCCTGAATCAGATGAGCAGTCGCACTCTTCCCCACGCCAAGATCGAGCAGGAGGCTAGGCATGGGCATAAAAGGCAGGAAGTTGCCGGTGAAGATGAAGGTTTTGTTCGTGTCGGATGGCAGGGTCTCAAAACCGGCTACGGCTTCCTTGGCTGCCGCATATACACTCGTCGTGTTCACGGCGAGGCTCGCGGCGAAGCTGGAGACGGTGTGAGCGAATGGATCAGGATTGAAATTTGCTGCAGCGGCTATAGAAAAGCTTAGCAAAGCACACTTTTCCACATATTGAGTACCGTAGGTTTGGTTTCTGCAATGACGGGACGAGAATACGCACCATTGTAGACGATGACGTTTGGAGTTCCGATCTTGGCTTTCACTTCGTCGAATACTGATTTGATTGAAGAGGGGTCGGCGAAGTCGGCCTGGATGACGAGATCTCTGGTGTTGTCCTTGTGATGGATAATCGTCCGTGTTGTGAGAGCGACCTTGTATCCGTTCTTCGCGAACACCTCTGCGGTCTTTGCGCCGACGTTTGCTCCCGCTCCGAGGATGAGGGCGACTTGAGCTGCCATGGTGAGTTATTGGATTGTTTAGGAGCTGTAATGGTGAATAATGAGTAGCGAAGGAGGTGAGTGTGTCTCTTGAGGTCAGATCAAGGGAGACTTGATAAATATATAGAGGCGAACAGTAGAGTTCCAAGCTCCTCAGCTCCACCGCTTCTCTAGATACCTCACTCAGTCCTCCCGCAATTGTTAGAAATCCGGGCGGCAGATAAATCACAGCTTGAACTCGATACTTGTGATGGACTACTGCCGATTCAAGCACTTGTTTTGGTAAACTACCTAATGCACTGCAACAGTGGCAAAATTACTAATGCCAGTGTTGGTCATAACTACGGCTTGTACCGACGATTAATTCTGGAGAATCGGAGATAAAGGCGATAGGTGGGTACTTACGAGTCCGGAGGCACGGGTCTGTGGTCTACAGGCGGTTTCGCGAGGCACTTTCAGGCTTAGAAAATATAAAGTAGGCGAGTTCACGCTTAAATATATCAACGAACGCTTAATCGTTTTGCTTTATTATTTAAATATACGATAAAGAAGAAGTGTATCTGTTTTTCTATTAACTAGATTTTCGAATTGTTATTTTGCGTAAGAATTATTATTTTTCATTTGGCTGTGAAATGCCCTGTAGCGTACAGACCCGTGCCGGTGGGCTCGTTAGGTTTCCACTAGTCATTGCTGGGCTGCTGATTAAACCGCCGAGACGATCATTTTACCCCCTTTCCCCGGAGCGGACAATACTATCACTGTTCTCAAAGAACGAGTGGTACTGGACTTAATAAGTTAAACCAGCCTCCAAATGTCAAACGCCTGACAAATGGGCCGGTGGAACTTAGTCGTAGTAGTAATAGTGAAATAGGCAATCCACCATGTTATCTAGTGACGAGTAATGTATTTGAAAGCTGGGCCAAGCGCTGTGGAGTTTAGACAAAATTACATAGCGCCAAGGCGGGTTTGGTTTGCGGGCGGGAGCGAGGACAATGGGAGATCCTATTACAGTCCGGATGCTAGGTAAAGCTTTGATGGAAGATACCATACCGATAACACCGTCTTCCGCCACGTCAAGGGAGCAAAACCATCTCTTACATTTGCCTCGTCACATTATAAGAATGCCTTTGCGCGTTCACCACCTATTATCCACTTCAAAGTTCTTTTTTAACTTAAATTTCTCGAAAGCCTCTGATTATTCAACAAAATGCCCAAGACCGAGAACCGCGCTACCATCCTACGAGTAAAGGGAGCCAAATTGGACTTCGAAACTCGTCCAGTTCCTGTTCCGGCTGCTGGAGACGTGCTGATTCGAAATCATGCCATTGCTCTTAACCCCGTCGATTGGAAGCGCCGCGATTGGGGCTTTGCAATTGCCTCTTATCCCACAATCTTAGGTAGCGGTATGCCTCCTGATGAAACTCTACTTCCATTCCCCAATTCCTAATTAAAGTTCTTCGTCGCTTGCCTGTCTATATTTTGCTAACTCTTAATCGCCTCTAGACGTAAGCGGTGTGGTGGAGGCAGTCGGTACGGACGTCAAGTTGTTCAAAGCCGGCGACCGAGTCTTCGGTTTCGCAAACGGGCTTGTGACAGGAAATCTCGACAACTGTGCATTCCAAACCTATACCTGCGTACCTGACTTCACGGTCGGAAAGATACCCGACAATATGTCCTTCGAGCTCGCGGCACTGTTGCCCATGTCTTTGGGGACTTCTGGCACTGCACTGTTCCACGACTTAGGGATCCCTCTTCCCGTCTCTGCTGAGATTCCTAAGGAGTCGGCAGGATCGATTCTTATTTGGGGCGGCGCGTCTGCTGTTGGGTCCATGGCAATCCAATTGGCAAGGCTCGCCGGGTATACTGTGTATTCGACTTCAAGTCCAGCTCATCATGCCTACCTCAAGGAGCTAGGTGCAGTTGCAGCGTTCGACTATCGCTCCCCGGCTGTGGTGGAGGATATTGTCGCAGCGGCGAAGAAAGCCGGCCAGCCTATCACCTACGCCGTCGATGCTATTGCTGAAGGCGAAACCTTTGGACAAACAGCAAGCGTTCTGGCCAAGTCCGGGGGGGCAGGATCGAAAATGGCTCATCTGCTACCGTGGCCGGAAACCAAGGTTGTGCCAGAAGGGGTTGAGAACATAAACTCCATGTGTGACAAGTGTTGGGGTGTCAGGAAGGACATGTCCATATCGTTGTTCCATGAGACCGTCCCGGTTGCATTGGCAACCGGCACCATCATCCCGAGTCCAAGGTTGAGAATCATCGAAGGAGGTCTGGATGGCTTGGAAGATGCGTTGGTCATTCTCTCGAAGAGGGTGAGCGCTCAGAAATTGGTTGTCTCGGTGAAGTAGGGGGTTTAGTCCTGCGCACTGATTTGGAAGACGGACATCGATGACTAGTGTGGATAGGAGATAATGGCTAGCTCTCGTTCATTTACTAATAGTGCTCTGAAGGCTTCCTAGAAAAGTGAAGTAGATCAGTAAAGGAGTATAATAACGATCGACTGTGATTGAAATAGTAGATGAGCTCAAATCTACACTGCAATGAAAGGTCATCAACTCGGAAAGTACAATTTGGCGGTACCCTAGAAGCTGTTAGATGGTATGAGACACGATCTGGAGAGCTGCTGAACCAATCTGGCTGGATGGAGTTTAGATCGATTCCATTAACTTCTGCCGTATCAAGGACTCGGTGAGTCAAGTGAGCAGCACCACCTACAGTCTGCCATTTAAAGGGCGCTGGAAGAGCTCATGTTGAAGAGCCGCGGCATTTTTAAGTAAGGTGAGTTGTAACATTGTTAGTGGTATTATAGTTGTTGAACCCCTGGCTAGCTGAGCTGGCAGTCATAATCGCGGTCGTGAAGTACAGTTCCAGCTGCCCTTGTTAGTTTGGTGTCTAAGTAGTTGAGGATGGAGTCAAAGAAGAGTCGGCAGCCTTGGAAGAAGACGAGATGAGGATCGAGATGCCGCTGGAAAGTTTTCTTCTCTTCACTGGACCCTAATTCCGAGAGATCGGCGATGACAGATAGATGGAAGGCCCCTCGGCATCCAAGGCAGATGAGATACAACTTAGGTAGAAGATGCTAAGGGAACTGGAATCAAGAAAATAACTTTGCGGTTGGCAACTTCAAGGCTCGGGTTCCTAATCATAAGCCTATTTGGACTCGAATTGGGTTTAAGAAACTTCCGTTTCTGACCATAGCGATCGAGAATGAGGTTCATCACTCGAGTCATATGGATCATAAAGATTGAAGGCCGATGGGCGACGCGTTGGACGAGAGGTGACAAGAGACGATCATCCCGTTGGGAAGGGGTACAAGGTTAAACCTCACTCTGCAGTACGAATTCGGACAATCCTTTTCTTCTTCTTTTTTCTGAGATCAAACCATGGAAGAATGCAGGATTGAGATACCTGCAACACGCATGTGCCCCTCGAACCTCAACTCCTCAAGCTCTTCACCGTCCACGAACTCATGCGTTGGCCTGAAGTTTCCAAGCTCTGCGGCCCCTACCTCTGCGGAACCGACGTCTTCGACATCGCCTCTGGCAATCCTCTGACAAGAAAGCCCACCAACGCTATTCTTCAGCATTGGAAGGCTGAGGCCAAAGTTTCCGAGGACCAGGAGCTGTGTACCCTGCTTTGAGTGCTTGGAGAGAACCGGAGCAGCATATTGAGTCATTGTAGTACCTGTCCTAGGAGCATGCGAATAGTCCTGAATAAAGAACTTGAAGACTCTTGGGGACTATGCGAAGGAGATGAAAGTCCTTAAAGCTAGATGTCAAGGCAATGGTGAATCAAGTTATATATAAATCTAGATACGAGGCGTATCACGAGGAAACATAGTCTCTCATGGTTCGCGGATTTCATATCAGTTTCGCGTTTGCTGCGTCAAGTGTTTCTCCGACTCGATCGAGCGTGCTGAGTCGGAAAGATTTCATACATGTATTTTGTATCTTGCACATCAGCGGCCGGTTATCATATAGGAAGTACAACTTGGGTGTTACAAGTAAACAATCAGGGATTCCGAAGCCATCAGAGTGAATGTAGCAATTCCCGCCTTTTGCTGGGTAGTCTCGAGCTTCTGGTTACCACGAAGAGCACAGTCGCTGTTGGAAAAGAAAGAGCCTAGAAGGTAATTAATGAATATCTTTTCGTTCTTGGAAAACTCTGTGTGAATAGAGTACATACCGCCAACTGTTATTCCAGAGCCTGGCCTCTGTCCACTTTCAAAGATGAAATCGCTCGATGGCGCAGTTAGCCGAAGGGACTCGATGGATTTTGAGCCGCGGAGTCCTGTCAAGGTGAAAGTTGTGCTATTGCGGACACCGGTTCCGGAATAATAGTCGGTGTTGATCATCACTGCCCTGATCGGCTTGCCTCGCTTGTAAACCACATACTGGGCGTATGAATCGAGGCCGGAGTCAATGGCGAAGATCTGGTCACTGCGTGCCAGGGCCAAGGCGGCGAAATAGCCGCCGTAGAATGGGGGCTCGACTAGGTCTTTTGACCACCAGTTCCAGGGCGCTAGGTGCATGTAAGTAACTTATTGATACATGGAATTGGGGTGCAAGAGGGGTCATGGGGATCTAGTTACCTGAATTAACGGTACCCTGGTGGAAGTATAATCTCTGAACACCAGTCGCCACTGCCCACAGGGATTTGTCTAATGTCTGGAGGGCACTGCCAAAAGTACGATCTTGAGGTGGCTCATCAACATGGAAATTGGTCTCGCCTACATCACGGTTTGCGTCAATTGATAGTCTCCTTCAGGCCTAGAGTGCCCTACCTATGATATGTCGTTTTCCTACACTTGCTGCTGCAGCGACACTGTCTATTTGTGGTGCTAAGCTGCGAACAGTAGCTGCGTGATTCATCTCGTCAGATAGCGGCCGTCCTTCAGTGGTCGTGTATAAATGGTTGCAGTAAAATTTGGCTGCTGATTTAATTGTTGAGTTAAAAGCCGTCTCGATCAAGTATCGGGTCGTGGGCCACGTTGTGGTGATCTGGAAAGAAACTGCGTACACTCCGGCCGAGAGAATCGGGAGTGGGGACTTCCACTTATTAATAAGCTCCTGGGCCCAATCTGCTTGCTCAGCTGCTTCCTCGATATCTGTCCAGGGCTCGGGGCGCAAATTCCAGATCGCTGCATACACTGGCATCCAAGTCAGCATTGAGATCCGAAGGTGGTGTTTGACTGCAGGGCTTACCGTCTGGCTCATTTCCTAGTTCGATGGCTGTCAAGGAGCGAGCAATTTTTGCTTTAGCTACTTGTAGAGCGGCAAAAGTATTGGACCTGTTGTTACTACCGCGATTGAGACCTACATGCATACTGTCAGACAGTTTTCACATGAGCCATGTTCTAAGGGCGAAACATACCAAGAACGGTTGGGGCTCCCAGCTTGCCTTCATGTGACTGTGTTAATCGAATGGTTTAAATTTGTGACGAGGACGAGTCAGGCACTCACCAATTAAATCAAAGAACTTGGGGCCGTACGTCAAACTCAGTGGAGGATCGAGAGGACCGTCGACGTGATAGTTGACGTAGCCCTTGAAATCTGGGTCTAGATACGAACGTCAGTAAATAGCCGTCACAGACTGATTTAAGAAATAGTCCAGGGAGAACATATGTAAGTCCAAGAAAGGAAACAATAAGCTCTTGAAAGATTACTCACCATACAATGCCCTGTCTTGAGTCGTGCCGCCAATACGGATAGGAGTTTTCTGCCCATAAACTTTGTCAAGTTGCTTGAGACATTGAACTGGGGGAGTCACGTTCGTTATATACGAGGGCCACATGAAGAACTCGAAACTGTTCAGAGTATATAACGTTAGCACGCAGGTTCAGTTGGTTATCGCCTGGATAGGGACATAGTGAGGCAATACTTACGACACCCCTACGGGTGTAGGATCAACCAGGGCCGCATTAGCTGGCGAGACGGGAGCGACATTGTAGACAGCTGCCTCTGCCACCGGAGTCCTGACGAGACTCAGGCTCAAGCAGGACAAGACCAGAAGTGCGAACATTGTGATCAAGAAAAAGATCGTAAATGCGAACCTCCGAATGAAGCGGATATTACGAGAATCCGTGATCTAGAGGAGATCCTACAGTTGTTGTTAAATAGAGCTCGGCACGCACCGATCAAGCCATACCGAATGCATGCTCCTGATCGTAGCACAACAATGACTCGGTGATTCGGTGGAGGAGGGTGCGGTACAATGCCATGGAGTAAGTAAGCCATGGCGGGGCAGCGCGCGTTGGTCGAGAGCATGTCAAAAGCGGAGCGTGGGGAGATAGTGCAGGCCAAGGTGAGGACTTTTGGGCGGCTTGTGGTGTGCATGAGGAGTAGATGACATTATTGGGTGCTCAGATTTCGATTCTGGCGAATTTAAGTATTTCGGCCAAGGGGATGGTGAGAAGTTCTGGGCTGCGCTGCGCGCCTATTGTTGGAGGACCGGCCTACTCCAAAGCTTCCCCACCCGCCATACCCCACCCCCATACCTCGTTGAAAACCAGGTTCCTGTAACATAAGACGGCGAGCTGCCCGCCAGAGTTGGATATCCTCATGGCCTCATGGCATAACATCGACCGGAAAGCCGCCTCAACATTGCCCGCCCACACTCACGAGGCACTGGTCCCGACCTCCATTCCATCCCACACCACGTCGCCCTGACGCCCTGCCCCTCAGCAGATTTTGACCGGACACCAAAGAACTATGCCGATGCCGAGAGGAGCAGAGAGTTCTACTACGCCATCGTGTAAGTTGGAGACCCCATTCCCCTCGCTTCCCGTCAAACTTGACTTGGACCTGAGCGAGTCGAACCGAGTACGTGAGTCACGTGGCTAACTCGAGACAGCTGAGCCAATGGGCCTGAGTACATCCATCGAGACCCAGAATGGCAAGGAGCCCATGTCGTGAGCATCTCCATTCATTCTGTCTGCCCTCAGATCCACCCAAGTAGATTAGATGTACGGGAGGAGGGCTGGAGAAAACCTAAGAAGGCGTGACCTAAGACTTGCGGGTTGCCTAATTAGTGCCTGCCTCCTTGCCTACCAGGAACCATCTACCATGTTGTCGGTTTATGTTCGCGAAGGAGATCTAATTCACAGACTCCTGCAGCTGCGAAAGATGCAAGACACGGAAAATAAAATGTGGCCGTCAGCGGCCCACCTGCCGGCGCTGTGCGACTATCGATGCCGCATGCATATACGCTGGACGGAGGAAACCTGGCTTCCCAGCCGGCCAACGCCAGTTTCTCGAGGACAAAATCAGTATGTAGTGCAGTGTCAGCATTCCTCCTCGCGTTTTTGACACAGTGTATTAGAAATCTTAGAAAGCGAACTACGTAAATTAGGGGGTCTGGCAAGTAGCTCTGTCGAGCCTCCTACTTTGCATCCGGAACGACAATCTGGCACCCTGGAAACTACCGTCTCACGAAATCCAATAGCTCCCGAGTCGCTAATAGCAACTCTTGAGAAGACGAGACGAGTCGTTGAAAAAGAGCCTCCAGCAGACCTGGTCTTATCTGCAACCTCATTATATTTTCGGTACATACATCCATGGCTTCCCTTTCTTGATGCACAACAGGTCTTCTCTGAGATGGCTCTACTGAGGACACTACCGCCTTTTTCCTACGCCCTCTTTGGAGCGTCTATTGCTTACTCTTACGATCCTCGGCTTGATCGCAAGTCGAGCGACTCTTTCTGGACGTATACTAAGCGAAGAACGTTTATTGACATTCTGGAAGAGCCGTCTCTAAAGTCATTGGAAGCACTGACCGTTCTGATCCTGGACTTGGCGGGTATGACCAACGGGCCACAAGTCTGGGGTGCTCTTTCTATAGCTGTGAAATTTGCAGTGCAATTGAAACTCGTTGGTAATCGTGTTTTCAGGACGTCAGCCGAAGACCACGCAGACAAAGTTCTGAACAGCACCGAGGAAATGCAGCGACGAAGACTCTTCTGGGCCATCTATGTTCTTGACTCTTACATCACAATCACCACAGGTCATCTCTCAGAAATGGATGCGGGCAACATCCAGTACTTCTTGCCGTCCAGAAATGAGACATGGAGGGGATCACTAGCCCAGGGTGTGGAGATCGCGGTAGACAACAACGGATGGAGATCCAACCAAGGACAGCAACCATTGATCACCAACCCGGCGTACATATTTAGCTATCAGCTCGAACTTATGGATATTTCAAGGATTATCCATACCATATTCTTGGAATGTCAGGCCTCGGTTGCAGAATCGGGGGCTTTCCACTGGGCACAGAAATATATTTCCTGTTCCGCGGAACTCTTCGCATGGTTCCAGAACCTGTCCCCGCTTCTAGCCCTCACCCGTAATGAGGATGAGCGCCTGTCTATGGGACGTATTCCACCTACTCTAGTAATGCTGCATGCCTACTACCATGCCTTGGTCCTACATTTGCATGGCTTGGTAGCTTATCTCCCCGACGTGATCACCCACGGTCAGCTCGACGAGTACAAATTGGAATCTCGCCAGCGCTGCGACCACAGTCTCACATCACTGTCTTCAATGATATCCAATCTAGACAAAAAGATCTATGACCAGCTCGGCTGGCCGTTCACCTGGGCCATCTGGACCGCTTGCCGTTACATCCTCGTCCGCAACGACGCCGAGGGCCTGCGAGAAATGTCCTCCTTCTACAACTTGCTTGATTGCCTCAAAACCTCATCGCGGTTCTGGCAAATCGGTGGCAAGTACTGGAGTCTTCTAAAACAGGCGACAGCACAGTTCGACGCAGGCCCTCTAGCGGCCCATGAAAACGCGTCTGGCGGGCAAAGTGTGCTCCTAGCCATGATGGATCTCCGAATTCCCACGTCCGACTTGGAGGATCAAGCACGACCTGATCCGATACTCTACAACACGGCCATCACACGAAAAAATGACGTGGACATAGGCGAGATGATGTCGGACCTGGAGGGTAACGCCGAGATACGGATGGGGAGTTTCGGCGATCCTGATGGGCAATACCCTTTCAACATGTCGTCGGATCTGACATCGGATTACTGGTATAGCTCTTTGCTGTTTTCATCTTCAGGGTATCAGCAGTAATGAAATAGAGTCAATTTCTTATTCTATTCTCATCTATAACTATCTACAGTTTTCCACTGCATTCATTTGAGCTAATCTCATCTTCTCCACAGCAGAACCAGCTAGGCCGTCAATCAAATTTGATCTATAGGATTCCAGCATACTCAGATTAACGTACCCTAGCTACCAACAGACACTATGCTTGCTGCCTTCACCACGAAGCTGACCTCTTCGATGCCACAGGTCATCCCAAACGCCTGATCAGGCAGGCTCACTGTGACAGGAACCACCAGCTCCTGGCTATTCGTACCCTCCATCTCGACCTTCAAACCAAGCCTGACATCCCCAGACTCCTCTGTCTGCCACCACACCCACACCCAGCCCTTCTTCTGTCCCACCAGCACTGGGACTCGCGCGTTGATAGTGCCGAAGAGCTCCAGGCGCGGGCGGAATCCAACAATAGTCCAGCCAGGTGCTGCTGGGTAAACACCTGCGACCTCAGCCATAAACTCGTAAATTGGCGCGCTGCCCCAGGTGTGGCAGTCAGACCGCTGTGACACAGAGTCTTCTTCCCAAGTGGTGAGGCCGAGCGCCAGCTGGTCACGCCACGGCTGAAGGAAGGCATCGAAGTACCTAGTGTACAGCGGCCCTGCGAGGGCGAGGGCGCGCAGCGTGTAGAACGACATGGAGAGGGATGGCTGTGTGAACTTCCGGGACTCGTAATCTCCACCATTGTCGTCAGATGGTGTTGGAGACGGGTAGGGGAAGTGCAAGCCTGAGAGCGAGGAAGGTAGTGACAAGGACTTCCTGAGGATAGACTGAGCGAGGGAGCCAGAGGCAGCGCCGCAGAGGACAGCGAAGACTTGAGAGTGAACGCTGTACTCCAGCTGTCGATCCCCTGGCCTGGCGAGTCCGTCTGTAAAGACCGCTCCGTCGAAGCAATGGCTCTTCACGGCCTCCAGAACGACGTTCGCGCGGCTTGTGTACTCATCCGCAGTTGAGGAGCGGCCAAGAGCACGGAGGATCGTGGCTGCATTCTTGAGTGTGTAAATATAGAGGCAGTTGGTGTAAGTTGAGAATCCTGTGCGCGCAGCTGCTGGTGGAATACCGTATGGGCGCCATTCGTTGGTCCAGTCTGTGAAATCCCACATCCCGGGTTCAGACTTTGCAGAGACCAATCCGAAGTTTGGGTCTATACGGGAATTGAAGAACTCGAGGACGCCGTCGATGACGGCCATGAAGGGCCGAATGAATGTTCGGTCGCTGAAAAATGTGTAGTGGTCACTGACTGCGCAAATCCAATACAGTGAAAAATGGGGGATGAGTTGTGGTTGATGGCATGGAGCTCGACTGGAAGTAAGTCCTACCCGTGGCTCATATGAATGATGGATCTGAGTCAGAGCTTGTCTTGCCAGTCGATCATCTCCTGACACATAATAGGTGAAGAGTGCTGAACTTCGCATGTCCATGGCATATTGCAGCTGCTCGTAGAATGGGCAGTCTTCATAGCAGTCATGCATGCAATTGGACAACGTCCGAATGCTGGTCGTCCATAACCTGTCCACTGTCTCGCGATTTTCTGAATTACCCGCATCGAAGTGCGCCGAAACATCCAATGGGTAGTTAACAGGGGCGATCTTGATTCCTTCCAGCACCAGATCTGTGCTCCCAACGTCAATTTCCAGTTTGATAAAGCGGAAGGTTCGGAAATGGAAGGGACTGAATGTCTCATGGGTTACTTCGTTCTCGTCGCAACCAAGCCCCAGCGCCTCACCAGCACCATGAAACGTGTAGACATCTTGGGGCCCATAGAGAGCCTTCCCATAGTCTCGGCGATGTTCTTTGGATCGAAGGTAGGGCACTAGTATAGGTGGGTTTTCATAACTCTCCGCATAAGTTATTTTGCAGACACTTCCTCCCGCTTCGGGTCTCTGAAAAATGAAACGCAAGAAGGCTGTGGTATGGTTTTCCACTTCCAACTCTAGACAGTGACTTGTGCGTGCTGGCAGGGCGAGATGGTTGCAGGGAGCCATGTGTTCATCTTGCGTCTGCACCAGTATCTCTTCCCAACGATTGTCTGGAACAGAACTCTTGATGTTGTGCAAACTTGTGAAGGAGGATAATCCAACTCGTAGGGCGGGTATCATGCGTGGGGAAAGCTTCCATGGTGCTCCAAGACCAGTTGACGCCTGGAACTTGTGGACTTTTGCCTCTGTCCACTTCAAGGGCTCGAATGTACCAGCATTGGCGTTATGGGCTTCATATATATGTAAGAAGTCATCTTCTACCAAGTTCGTTGGTAAGGTGGTGGACGAGTCGATGGCCGTTTCCCATAAGTTGCTGCTTTGGAGGTGTGAGGTCCAAAATTCTCCGCATTCGATAGGCTTGATCATCAGCCCGCCGACTAGCAATCGGGGAAAGCTGCTTGCGTACGAAGTGGCGTGGAAAAAGCGTAAGACCTGGACTGCGATGTTGTTCTCTCCAACTCTGAGATATGGAGAAAGGTCTACCTCGTCGTAAAACCATAGCTTCTGGTCACCCTTCACTGGGCCACATGCGATTAAGCGACTGTTTGCGTACAATTTGTATCTGGTGTCTGCCGATATTTGGATTCTGAGAGGCGAAACTGGGGGAATTTCGACGTTCAACCGCCTTCGGAAGTGGACGAACAGCCCTGCTGTGTCAGTACGACTCTCTGCGAAGTCGGGATGCCACATCCAACTGGTATCGACTTGTTTAGCCACCATCGGGAGTCTTGTTCAATAATGTTATGAGATCGAAAAGAAGCAACGAAGGCAGGAAGCGAGATGAAAATACTCCAACTCTACACTTTTTGCAGAATGTGTACGGTTTCAACTCTCGAATATCAAAGTAGACTCCATGAGGTCCAGAGATACATTCAACTTCTGTGGTGCGAGACGAGTTCCGTGGGGCAACCACTCAACATTACCAATGAACGCTCTAACGCGACATCCGGCTGCAGAAAGCCAAGTCGCACTTACCTGACCCATCGAGATGCTCCTATCTCGTATAATGGGCGTTTTCATTCGAGTCTGGATGAATTTACGAGAGCAATCCAGACGCCTTCGCCGCAAGTAAGACCGACTGGGCCTCTCGGACGGAGCTGGCACCGAGTTCAACGGGGCATGTTGCGCCGGTATTGTGCGGTCGTCCCGTAGTTCGAACCGCATAACATAGTCCGAACACTCCTCTCTCACATCGCACAGAACCCAAATGACTTGCGATGGATCCAACAACTCGGCCACCAAAAGCCACATTACTCATTTTCGAAGAATCGAGGGGAATTGCAGCTAGGTGGCGCTGCAAGCTCGGCACAACTGTCCCGAGATTTTGCATCTCGCGCCTCAGACGACCTATTGTAATGAATGCACAGCGATGAGAAGAAGTTTGCTCCAGGTTGTCTCCCCCAGTCCTCTCCCTCTTTCCCCCCAGGTGAACAATGCACGCACCCTTGTTCAATGACCCGCTCAACCCATACCCCACAAGCTAGCTCGAGATCAAGAAGATTGAATGTCCTCGGTCCTAGTATAAGATGCCACCCTGAAATCTGCTTTTTCACACATCTCAACATCCTCAGTATCCTCAACATCCTTCGCCTTTACCTACCCTCTCCAATAGCCAGTAGCCATGGCAACTCAGTCTCGGTCCTCCAAAACAGTGGTAGCGGCACCCTTCATGCCTACTGGAGGCATGGACACTTCAAAATGGTGGCGTTACAAGGACCTCAGAAAGCTCAATTTGTTACTCATATTTCCTCTTTTATCGATCTTCTCTCAGGGGTATGTAACAATTGAGTTCCCCAAACCTTAGCAAGTTCGAGGAACGCCATTTTAACAAGCGGTGGTGCTTTGCAGATTCGATGGCTCCATGATGAACGGTCTGCAAGCTGTCACTGAATGGAGGAACTATTTCGGAGCACCAAAAGGGGCCGTTCTCGGACTCTTCAATGCGGCATATCCATTGGGAGGAGTGATCGGTGTATTCTTCATCCCAATTGTCAGTGACCGTTGGGGCCGCAAGGCTGGTCTCGCCTTTGGCGCTGCTATCTCGGTTCTCGGAGGTGCTCTCCAGGCAGGCTCAGTTAATCTTGCCATGTTTGTCATTGCACGTCTCCTCCTTGGTGTTGGATGTATTATAACCGCTGGTGTTGGTGCACCCTTCGTCACCGAAATCGCACATCCAAGCCAGCGTACGACTGCTACGGCCCTTTTCCTAACATTCTACTCTTTCGGCTCCATTATTGCTGGCTGGGCTACCTTCGGGACGTTTCGAATTACGAATAGTGCGGCCTGGCGTATCCCCTCAGGATTGCAAGTTGTACCCTCAGCAATGCAACTTCTTGGTGTTTGGTGGTGAGTAATATTCTGGCTTTTTGTGTTGACTTTAAAAGCTTATTTTGGTTGAAGGGTTCCAGAGAGTCCTCGATGGCTGGTATCCAAAGGCAGAAGTGACGAAGCTTGGAAGATGATCGTCAAGTATCATGGAGACAACAACGAGAACGATGAGTTAGCAGTATTCGAATTCGAGGAGATCCAATTAGCTGTCAACAATATGGTCGAATCCAAACACAAAGGGATCAGAAACGATCTGAACAATCTCCATGCCTTCATTAAGACTCCAGGTAACCGGAAGAGACTTGCTATTCTTGTTTGGGCCGCTCTCATCTCTCAGCTTTCTGGAAACGCGTTTGTGTCCTACTACCTTTCTCCGATTCTGGCATCCGTCGGCTTGAAGACTGATCTTCAGCAAACACTCATCAACGCTACATCACAGATGGTCTCCTGGTTCAGCGCTCTCTACTTCGCCACGCTACCCGGCAAGCTCGGCCGCCGCACTCTGTTCCTCTGGTCCTTGGCTGCTATCTGGATCTGCGACATCTGTATTACCATTGGCAGTGCACTGTTCCAGAAAGACGGAAATAGAGCCGCCGGGTACAGTGTCGTCGTCTTCCTCTACCTCTTCTCTCCAGCCTACAACTTAGGTCTGAACGGAAATCTCGGTCTCTACATCTCTGAAATTGCGCCTTTCGAACTCCGCACTACCGGTCTGGCCATCTTCTACTTCTCGCAGCAATGCTTCAATATCCTGTCTTCTTTCACCACGCCCATCGGCCTGGAGAGTATCAAGTGGAAGTTCTATATCATTTTTGTCGTGTGGGTTATGGTAGAATTTGCGGTTGTTTGGCTGTTGTTCCCTGAGACGAAGGGCCCGTCGCTCGAAGATATTGCTGCGTTGTTTGATGGGCCCAGAGAGCATGGGGGAGAAAAGCTTGATCTCGAGGCTTCGGAGTCCAAAATTCCGGCTCAGACTCATACAGCAGAACAGGTGGAGAAGATATAGTATGACGAGATGATATGGATGAAGGTGACTGGCTGTGTGATTAATTCTACAGTTTTGGCTCAGTTCAACCGGTCAGGTGATTTTGCTTGTTGAAATGTTGCCGTTTTCGGATTGGACATTATTCGGGCGATCTTAGCTACAATTGAGACTTCAATTATCATCCTCTTGAACTTGAAACACTTAGTCGACATGATGCTTATACCACTCTTTTCACATGGCACTCGACGACTTCCATATCAGGATCGATGGCGAAATGCACTTTGTGGATGGAAACCACCGGTATGCCCTCCACCAGCTCTCACCCATATGTCCATCTACGACCAATCTTCGCTGAAGATGGCAAATACAAGAAACAGGAACTGTATTTAAAGGAAGAATTATAGGTTCTTGTCTTGAGTATCGCGAGCACCGTATTACCTGCTGCTTCCTTAAGATCCCTATCAACATGTGATTACTCATATATCACCTCTTACTCCCTAACAGATTAATTTCAGCTCAATATGAAAAGCCTAGCTTGGTAAGCCGTAGCGGAGGAGTATACCCGGCAATTCTTTGCTTCAATCGACAGATCCATGATAAAAGCTACTAGTCTCCTCTACCAAGCCAAAGCTTTCTTCATTGAGCTCCACGCAGATTAGTTAAGCATATAAAACTTGTCTTAGAACATTACTTAATACAAGTACTTTAGCATCTAATAGCATACATTAGGATATCATCAATAATAGCAAATAACATTACCGTCAATAATTCTTAAACAACAGGGCGTGTTCACAATAAGGCACGACCAACAAATCGCCAAAGCACCAAGTTCAGTCCGTACACTAATAATCAGCAGCAATCAGTCGCAAACCAAGTCCCCAAATATTGCTGCGAATCTAGCAATCAAGCCCACTTATCAACAAATACGTCGATATAATCTAATCGTTTCGTATCAAAATTACGCTACCCTCTCCAAACGCTTAGTGGCTACTAAATTCACATGCTGAAAGTCACAAAGCATCCCTGTCGAGGCTTCTCGACTACTGCGATCATCTGCACAGATTGATCGGAAGGTTTCGAACTAAATTATGAAGATATCTATTTCTCGCTTAAACATTGCTATCAAGTTTAACAACACTCATTTAAATCGAGAGGATAGATTTCCCACCGCTTAGTTCTTATTGCAACCTTTAAGGGGCTTCAAAATATCGCTACTTTAAGCTTACTTTTAATTGCAACACAAGATTCTCATAATGATATAAAGATCTTTATACTAGATTAGGCTTTTTGCCTTATAAGTACGAGACTTATTATATGCCTAAACTAGTTGTTTAAGGAAATAATTAGCTCTTAATTATTTCCTAAGTTATTAATCTGCATGACTTACTAGCAGTTAGCAAAACTTCTCTTATATATAAAAGAATATTATCATTACACGAATCTCATAATTTGAAAAATTATGAGCTTATTATACGATGTAAGATATATAAGAGAGATTAAAGATTACTTAAGCTTTAGGGCGAAATAGAATTAGGTGGTAGAAATCTAGTTTGATTATTGTAGCAAGGTATATTCACGTACAGCTAGGAAGCAGTAGAGCATTGATTGAGTTGCTTGGCTTGCTTGAATTAAAAGCTATGGAGTGAAGATGTGGGGAGTTATAGGTAGGCTCGGCTATTGACTAGCGCGGATGATCCAGTTTTCCATCCTTCTGACTATCCCGTGACCTTAAACCTGCAACAATTATTTACACGAGTATGTCGAGTTTTACTCAAACATGGCGCTTTTGATTAAATGCGATTCATGAACACGCTTTACAAGCACTTGCAAAAGTCTACTTCAAAGACATCTATTTAATCCGCAGTGATTTAAACCGCATCTATGTTCTCCAGGACGGAATTCTCATTGCATTGCCTTTACAACCTGAGCATTCTTTATGAAAACAATACAAAGGCTCTGCGCGCAGGATAAAATGTAAATAATTCAAAGGTCAAATAAATTCGTTTGTGTTACGGTATGGAAGTCACGGGTTAGGGGGGCAGATGAATGTCGCATATGATGTCGCATATGCGACCTAGTAGGCCTAATCAAGACTAGCGCGCATCCTTTGATTTCCCCATGTATAAAGACAGGAACCAGAGCCAGCTACGCAGCTCTTCTTTCCTCGTCTTTTCTACTCGATACTTAGCGTAACCTTAGGTCCAAATACAAGAGACTTGAGACTGCGTTGCTTGCAACCAGCTGTCGTATCAACCTGAGGCTAGCCGTAACAGTTTGAACATATACTAGTATAATCGTTGGTTCCCGCTCTTGCCCCCAGGTAGTCGGTTTTTTTAGGATGTTCGGTTTTTTAAGATATCTGGTTGCTTGAATGTCTTAGGAAGAGAGCTAAGAGGTCTCGCTTATTATTAACACCCTAGTTCCTTACTAAAATAAAAGACGTTTAAATAAGCTTAATGTCTTTATTTATAATATTATATATTTTATATTAAAAGTAAGAATATATATTATTCTACTTTAAAAAATTTCAAAATACATAACTTTTATATTATATAATACACATAAATAAAAGAAAATTAATATAATCTTATTATTTTAATAAAGAATTACTTACTTTTCTTAAAATAAGTACTTTTTCTTATATATTTAACGTTACTAGTAATATAATTATAAAATCCTATTAAATATTGAATATGAAATAATCGCCTTAAGTATTAATAATAAAGCGTTCATAGTAAAATATCGAGACTTTCGTATTACTTAAATGATTTAATTATATTTTTGCCTTTATAGCGATAATAACAGAGTCTAAAATATTATAATTTAAGTGTATATACCTTAGAACCGGGTTTATTTGTAGCTACTTTAGGTTGTCGCATCTGTTCTGGGGAGCCAAAGGTTGCGGAAAATGCATCGGAAATGTGACGCAGGAAGGTGATGTTCGAGGATGGTCCGATTAGCGAGAATATTTGAGAGGACAGCGCGAGCGAGCGAGGATCACGAACCGAAAAAGGTCGCCTTTGTGTCGAGGGTGTTGGGGATGACAGTAATTCCATCCAGGGAATCGTCAACCAGATCCTGGTGTCGTTGGTCATCGCTGGCGATAGAGGTCACCTTTTGGTCCTTGCCAATCGTTGCCGGCGTGTGTCGGTGGTCGCCACTAAGATTGGGCGGTAATACGGTTGCCGTTGGTGTGGTGCCCAGCTGTGCTCCTTTTAAGTCGAGCAGAAGCTTCAGTGTATTTTCGATGGCGGAGAATCTGTCGTCGTAGCTGGCGGCCGTTGCGTTAGTCCCGCGACAAGATGCAGATGCTCTGGAGTCTACTCTGGAATCAACTTACACACGATTTTCCCTTGACGCTAAGCTTGGGCCTTGGTAGACACAATCAATACCGAGGTCTAAGCAATGATTGCAAGTTAGTCGAGACCCGTTGCACTAAGCGAAGGGTTAGTAAGTGTTAGTGTGAGCAAGTAAGAGCTGCGTAAGAAAAGAAGTGAGAACTGCTCTACTCTGCTTTGCTTTGCTCTGCTTTGCTCTGCTCTGCTCTTACTCGTGACATCCTGTTCCTGCAAGAATTGCACGCCAGCGCGATCCGTCGTCATTTGGAAGGGGGTGGAGACGTCGAATGCTGTTTCTGGGTCTGGATCTGGGTCTGGGTCTGAGGATGGTGATGCCCAGCTCCCACAGAAGGATGCCTGCCCAGGAAGGCCACGGTGAGTCGAAGCTGGCGCTAACTGCTCGAATGGTTGTCCACCTGACATGTGGCGATTCATAGCTGGGAAAGAGCTACAGCAGCCGCGGGAAAGGAAAAGGAAGAGGACGAGAAAGTGAAAGAGGAAAGCGAGGGTCAGGCTTATATAATAAATACTTCGGAGTAGAAGTACCCGTGCCCGTGGAAGACCAGAGCCAGTAAATCACCGAACGCTGAAAATGCGGGAAAACTTAATGTAGGTTCACCAGGGGGTGCCAGATCTCGTGGGACGCTAATTTTCGCAGCGCGATGTCAAATGCCGGCTTACATTTAGAATCCTTCTACACATCGTGGAAAACTTGAGGGAATTCGTCGGCTCGCTTACGGAAGAGCCGGGGGGGTTGGACCCACTTTACTGAGCCGAACAACAACAATGGCTGTTCCGAGCAATCTTTGGCTCCAGCTCCGATATAATACCAAGCCCGACTGTGTATCCGAAAGAGGCATAGAGCCATATAGATTCAAACCGGGATCCTACAGCTGCTCAGATTGGAGCTTAAGAGATCGCTCACGAAAGGACAACCTTGGAAGTAACTTAAGGTGAGAAGATTACGTAAGGTAAGGAGAAAGTCAACATGCCAAGGATTTAAGCGGGAACAAAACAATCCTCGATGTCCGAATAACTCTAGGCCAAATCAGCTAAGGGCCTTTATCATTTACGTGATTCTCAATTTACCACGTATAAATTTACCTTGATGAAGAGATAGCTCTTATTTGGGAAAGTGGAGGCTGACGATCTATTGAGGATCACAGGCTAGGGGAAGCCGCTACTTCGATGAGGGATTCACGATCACTGTTTATGCTTTTAAAGAAAATACCTTCAAATTTTTGCTTTTGTTATTCACTACCTAGGTGGAATCCGGAGTGGGAAGAACACAAATGTTCATCATGACGAGAAATCAAACGTGCAATGAATCCCAATCTCAATCATGCCTCCACCTATGACTTGGTATGCTCAAATGACGGCCTTGGCACCAGAAACGATTGCCTCCATGAATCTAACATTCTTGAACTTCCAGTGAGAGAGGTCTTTGTAAGATCCATTATGCATAGCATCATCTGGGTCCAGGCCAACTGCGGGATAGGATGTTAGTATTGTCCCCCGAAATCAGTTGGGTTGAGGAGTTACTTACTCTTAATCATGTGCTTTCTCGCAGCCCGGTTGACGTTCTGGCAATTCTTAATCTCCCACATCATTGTATTCTCAATTTTCTCCCAAGAAGGGTTTTGCGGGATACCGAACCTGCAGATGAAGTTGGTGTGGAGGAGATCGATTGGGCTCTGGCGGGGCTCGATAAGCTCTAGATCGGGAGATCCAAAAGCGGCGCAACTACCGACCACGACGACCATCTCTTCAGTGTTGAACTTGGCGACAATATCGAGGAATCGTGGGCGGATCATTCCACCACACATCAAGCGGGTCCAGACATCAAGGGTGAGAGCGAACTTTGGGATGCACTTCGGAAGCAGAGCTCTGGAAAGGCGATCAAAGACAGCTCCCCATTCACTATCACTAATTGCAATGGCGGAGATCCAGACCATGTCGACAGCGGGATTCATGTAGACCAGCTCTGTGCCGATCCAGCCTTTGTTGAGTTGCTGTTGGATCTTCAATGCTTCGACTCTGGACTCGTGGCACACGGCACTGAGGTTGGTGCGTGGTCGACAGAAGTTTCCTCTCAAGCCGGAGGTGGGAATGACGATGTCTACGGCGATGGTTTGTGGTCTGTACAGGGCTTCCTTCCAAACCATGCGGCGGATCTCCAATGGCAACTTGGGAAAGAAGGTGAAGCTCTCAAGTAGCTCTCCTAGAGTTGCAGGGGGAGAGTTTTCGATGGCTCGAGACTTGACGAGACCATTGTAGTTACTGGCAGCGAGCGAGCCATTCTCTCTCTCCAAAGCTTGAATTCTGATAAGCAATTGCTCAATAATTTTGCATGTTATCGGAAGTGTAGTGACTCCAAGCTCTCGCAACTCCTTGACCTGTTTTAAGGTTTCTTCGTCGCCGGGAGAACCAGTCGTATTTCCGGGTCGAGAAATTCGGGGAGGGGAGGGAGGGATTGAGAGAGAAGTAATCATTCGACTGATCAAATTCACCTGATCATTGGCTTGAGGCAAGGGAACGACTACACCAGCAGCTGTGGGAGTATTGGCGGGGACGGAAGACATGCCTGGCTGAGTGTTGAGATTTTGATTGGTCGACATGATTGGAGGAGGATCAAACTTTCGGTGGGATGTAGCCTTGATAGAAGGAGATCGAAAGCTGACGAAGCAACCTCTTGACGATGAGATCTAAGACCGGGAGTCGATGTGCGCCGCTCTTGATAAAGATCACGTTGTTGTTGTGGAGTCGAGAGGGTGCGAAGTCTTCTGCAGATTCAGATTGACGATCTGCAAGATTGCGAGTCTCCAAGAGAAGGAGATTGCATCTCCCCCTTGTTTGGTGTGGAGATTCAAAGTTTGGAAGATCTGAAGATTCTGATGTCCACACTCTGGATTTAATAGACATTTATTTGGCGAAAAGCATGGAGCAAGAGCCACGGGAGCGTAGATAGGCAAATATAATTTGTGCCTGAGCGACATTCCTGCCACTCGAAGAACTCTTGGTAGGTCTCTTACAGCCCATCTCTATAACCTCCTTGGATATTGTTCATGCCTGATGAATTAGGTTGGCATGAAGTGACTTGGAGTGACTTGACACCTGACGGTACTGAAAGTTGGCTAGGCTCTAATCGAAATCAAGTGGTTGAGCATAGGTGCACAAAGATTCACTTATGAACACGGCAGCATCCAAGGGAATGTGAAATATGTTTGCCGATCTGCTTGACTAATCATCAGAATATTGGCATATGTTTTATTTTGGGAACCGTGAGAAATGCGGATGCAAGGACTCCTTGTACTGGGAAAAACAAGAAATTCAAGGGTTTATTAAAGGAGGAACAAAATGCAAAGCAATCCTTCCTCATGTTTATTCAAATTTATATCAGATAAAATTAAATTCGCAAGCATTTGAGGTGGCCCGTAATAAAGGTGTGTGTTTCTCTCTTTCTCAACCTTGGATTAGTTACTCGCTAATTTGGCGCAACTAAACCCTCGCTGCACAAAGCATCCCATGATACATTTTTATGCTACCACTGTCCCCGCCTACAAATAAAAGAGTTAATACAAAACAGAATTTAGTGTATCTGAGTCAGGTTTGGAGGTCTTGCCACTCACTTGCAATCATATGTTCTCTCATCTTGTGAAATCGCGCCTTGGATCGACGTCTTGAGATCGGAATGCCGTAAGGCCCCCAGTTATAACAAAGATCTCCTCCGCGCCGCATGTCGTTGTTCTATTGAGCGAGCCGCACGCGCTTGGATTGTGGGCTCGGGAGGTTGTGAAGGTGCTGCGTCTCGTGCAGGAAAGGTTTGAAGGCTCTCACTTCCCGTCCCCAAAGATATATTTGAGCGCGTTAATCTAATCAGTGGGAGGAGGAAATAAGTAGACACGTTATCCAAGGTGAATGAGCTGTTCTTGAGTACCCACCTAGTTAGAAGCACACAGACAATGCAGCTACCTCCAGTGAATTAAGTATTCTTGTATAAGAGTAGATTCCTTTGGTTTAAAGCGTCTAAAGAATCACAGTGTAGTTTTATGCACTGCTTACGACCTCCTCTACTCCCACAGTCTTTGTTTACTTCGGGGCGCGAATGTCTCGCCGGTGGTTGGCAGGCCATCAAAGCTTGCACATAACTAAAAAGTCGCATCTCGTTGCAGTATTACCCCTCATCGAAGTCTCGTGAATATTGCAAAGAGATCCAACAAGATGAGGTGTAATTGCTTCTACTTGCCTCCTATCAATCAATCACACAACAACTCCCAGATCGTACTCTTACCTACTTCCCCTTCAACGCCAAGAAGAAGAGTAGAGGCTTGAAGCCATTCACCTATTGAAACGACCAATTTACCAGACCCAAAAGACAGCAGATCTCGAGACAAACTCCTCGCTTCAAAGCTCTCTCCCCAGCCTCAGCCTCGTGGTTCTGGGAAGCAGACATTGGAACGCATTAACGATTCGTTCGGTTGGCTTTTCATGCACACTCTGATTGACCAATCGCGGGGCAAAAGCTGATTGGAGGTTTGGTTTTGGCCCTCCCAAAAACCCCCGGTAAGCAGTCGGAGAATATGTTTGAGCTTTGGGCGCTCTGTAATCTATTTTCAAAATAGTCAGGGTGAGGTGAGGGTTTGTTTTGTGCGGTACTGCGACGTATATGATGGTTTTTAAGGTGAAGGCGCTCGCGCGAACCATACCATTGAGGATTATAGCGCGGGTGAGGTCACACTGAGACTGTTTTGAAACGCGTAATTATACGGGCCCTGGAACTTATAAACTTGCGCGCGATGAAGAGCTTGAGCTTTGGGCCGGTAATGGAGGGAAATGGTATGTTTTGCTTTTTGATTTTTGACGGGACGCGAGGTGGACCGTTCGAGGGACACGATGGTGGACGATGGGAATCAGGTCACTGTCACTCTCAAGCCAGAGCCCCTATTTTAACCGAGACTATTATTTTCACGTTCATTACTGCCCAGGGAGGTCTGCATTTCCAGTTCCATTTCTTCTCAACTTTGCTTCAAATGCTATAATTTTCCACTCAATACTAGAGATGCGAAAGATCGTTTGGTACTGGAATTGATAATCAAGAAGTTTCCCATTTGTTCCCTCTCCCACCCAACAGTTCTTATGCATAATCAAGCCTTCCGCCCCGCCATGCACTCCAGAATTTTCATCCCGCGTCGTTTCTATGCATCATGAACTGTACTTCAGATGATGTGTGGGAATATAGGAAACAAACGATTATTGCGTATTTATGTTTCTCTTGGTTTCCATTGCATTTTCGGTGGTATCTTTCTCTCTTTTCGCATTAGAGACTTACTCACTGCCCGCTATGCATTCCATTTCTTAACGCTTGTTGCGAGATGCTATACTTTGAAGATTCATACTGGATGTGATGCTGAAGGTCGAAATAGATTTGTGCTTTTCATAGCAAGAAATGTATTGTCTATCTCGTCATGTTTTGTCATACAATGACTCGCCAAAGGCAACACTTTTGCATGACTCTTCCAACTGTCACCCTATGCACCTCTCCCCTTTGGCTTGGTCGCTCACAGCTTGTCCCCTCCCTTCTGACCTTACCAGATTCTCGTCCCCTCCCTCCAATTCTCTTTCCATCTCCTCTCCCCTTCCATTTCCTCTATCCCGTTGTCATCCCACCTCTCTATGACTACCATCACTTGACACGTACTTGTCAGTGACAACAAAAGCAAAGCATGGCATCATTTCGGGCCTGGTATCAAATGAGATCAGGCCCCCACTGGCCCTCGACCCGTCCAGCGCACGACTGGAGTTTCGATTGCGATGCTGGCTGCCCGATCCCGATATACCCCCCGGAACAACAATAATCCGCCGGCCCAACCTTAAAATTTCAGGGGTTTCCTTCAGCCAAACCGGCGCCACAGGAAACACGTCTCTCCACTCAGACCAGCGACCCCCTGACAAGCCCTGCGACAACACACCAAAGCCCTTCGTGATGCTGTCGTCGATCAAGCACCCGCGCATGAACACTCGACAACTCCCCACCCATTGCTATATCACCACCGCGATATACCCAACTGGCGGGTGCGGGTCAGTTAAGGCAAGGCACGGCATAGGACTGGACAGGAATGGACAGCGCTGGTCCTGGCCAGACATGATAGGATAGGATGGATGGTACTATTGGCATACAACGGTGAGTATGTGTGGCAGCAGACAAGGTAGGTGTGTCTGGGTTTCTGGTACGGTAAAAACTCTTCCTCTATCTCTTCTTCAGCGAATCTCTTTCTTTCTCTCTCTCTCTTTCCTTCGTCAACACCATATACGGTACTTTCTTACCTTCGTTGCACCATGGCGCCGAATTCGCGCCCTCCCTTAACTTCACGCATCCGAGCCTCTTTCGAAGGCCGCCGCAAATCCTTCGAGGGAACCCGTAAACTCAGCAAATCTGGTCGAACAACCACTGCCGACAGCAACAATGCCAGCCAGGAAGTCAGGAGTCCTACGACCATAGACTCCGAAGTCAACAGTCCGCTGCACACGAATGGCTTCATCACACAAGACCCAGAGTCCATACGAAATGCCGTCGACCAAGCTATCAACGGTGAAGCGTTCCAGAATGCCATTGCGGCCAACCTCGCGAAACTCATAAAACCCTCTATTAAGTCCGCCCTAGATACCATACAACCGGTGGTGGAAGCGGTCTATTCTCACGAACTCCTGCTGCGAAAAACGAATCAGAGTGTGGAGGATGTTTTGTCACGGATGGATACGAATGCAGAGACTGCGGCGGCGAGGAGAGAATCGTTTATTGATTCTACATATGTCGCTCCAGGAACCCCGGCAGATGGAGAGAAGTCTGCAGATGCAGTAGAGGGAGCTGTGACATCAAGGGAACACGGTGGACCAAATTTCGACCAATTCAAGCAGTTGATGGAGGAACACAATGCAAAGACTCTTGCAACTATTTCCGAGTCTATCGAATCGAACACCACGAAGATAGCCGAATTGGCACAAGGAGTTGGTAATATCAATGCCTCGATTGGACCTACAAAAGAGAGTATCGATTCTTTGAAGTATGCTTCCGAACAGGCGACTACCACATCCTCAGTTTTACAAGCCCAATTGGACCAATTAAAGGCTGATATTGGGCATATAATTGAAGCTATTGGGGCTGATCTGGGGAAGAATATCCAGGCCATCAGCGAAAAGTCTGCAGCGCCAAACGTCGAATTACTTTCTTTACATACCACAAAGCTGGATCTTATTTCTACGGATCTGGCTACCATGAAGGGACATGCAGACACAGCCGAGAAGATTGATGCAATATCCTCGGAACTTGGAGCCCTGAAAGCCAGTGTTGAGACAGGTAATGCCGCCAATGCGGAAGGGTTTACAAACATTCTCGCAGTAGTTGGAGAACATACCGCTGCTTTGGCCGAAATCAGAGTAAAGGAACCACATCCAGAAATTCTGGCGGCTTTACAACAATCCAATGATTCTCACGCTCTGCACACGACGACATTGTCAGAAATCAAAGATCGATCTCTTGGCTCTGCACCACCCCCTGTTGTCTCAGAAGGCCGCAGTGTCGATCACTCATCCGCCCTTGAAACCATCCAAGCAGACCTCACAGCACTCAAAGAAAACATCGCCGCCGGGCTCACAGACAACACCGACTTGGGAGCAAAAATCGATACGGTACTCGCCACGATTGAGGAGCAGAAAGCCGGGGATTCAGGTGTGGAGATTTTGGCTGCCGTGAAACAGTCGAACGAGTCGCATGCGGCTCATGCCGCTGCATTGGAGGGTCTCAAATCTAGCGGTACCGATGTTAATCCGGAATTGGGTGCTCAGGTTGCTGGTATTGTGGGGAAGCTGGACGAACACAGTGCTGCGCTGGATGAGATTAAATCATTGGGCGGGACTCATACTGTTGCGTTGGAAAGCATCAAGTCGACGACTTCTGGATCTCCTACCGATGCTAGCGACATGACGGCTCAAGTCGCCGCTATCATTGCAAAACTCGACACGCATACTGCTGTATTGGACGAGATCAAGGGAGTTACCTCTAAAGTCCCGGAGCCCACTCCTGTGGACAACAGCGATCTCACGGCTCAAATTGGCGCCATTGTCACGAAGCTCGACACTCATGCTGCGACCCTGGATGAGATCAAAGGTTTAAGTGGAGCCCACGCTACTGCACTTGAAAGCCATGGTACAACACTGGCAGGCATCAAATCACTTGCCCCAGAGAGTGCTCCTGCAGATACTGCGGATCTCACTACTCAAATCGGTGCGATCGTGGCCAAGCTTGACACTCATGGAGTTGCTCTAGACGAAATCAAGACTCATACCACAGCCTTCGAAAGCCATGGGTCTACCTTGGACGAGATCAAGACATTCACCAGTGCCCATACTTCCGCCCTCGACGGTCACGGTGCTGCTATAGAGGAGATCAAATCGCTGAGCGCTACACCACCAGCCGAAGGCGGCAATGCTGCTTTGGAGAGTCAGATCGCTGCTATTGTCGCTACGCTCGAAGGTCATGGTTCTGCCCTGAATGAGATCAAGACTAGTACTGGGACCCACATCACTGCTCTTGAGAACCACGGGACGACACTGGAGGGTCTCAAGTCTTTGACAGCTGGTCCACCGGCAGAAGGGACTGACATGCCTGCCCTCGAAACCAAGATTGGTGCAATAATCGCCACCCTTGAAAGTCACGGTGTCGCCTTGGACGAAATCAAGGCTACCGGTGGGTCTCACTCATCAGTTCTAGATGAAATCAAGATCTTCGGCAACGGACACGCGACAGCTCTCGAGAGCCACGGTACTGTGCTGGAAAGCATCAAGTCTCGTAGCGTGGAACCAGGACCTGCCGAGAGTGGAACTGCTGCTCTGGAAACCCAGATGATTGACCTGGTTGCGAAACTTGAGTCTCATACAGCGGCTCTAGATGATATCAAAACTAGCACCAGATCTCACTCTTTGTTGTTGGATGAGATCAAACTTGCGAGCACAACACATGCGGACGCCTTGGGGAACATCAAATCACCTGCTCTCCCGGCCATACCTGCCGCAGACTCCAGTAGTCTCGCAGCTCTGGAGATCCAAATCGGATCTATTATCAGCACTCTGGAAACTCACAGTGCAGCATGGAACGAAATCAAGGCCAGGAGCGATCTTACAAACACAGCAGTCGTGCCGACCGAGCCTGGAAGCCGAAGTTCTACGCCAGAAGGGCCTTTTGCAACCATCATCGAGACTCTCATGCTTCACACCGGCCTTCTCAATGAGATCAAGGAAGATGTGAGCGCCGAGATCCTCACCGCGCTTCACGATATGGGACAAGTCCAAGCGAACCAAACAAACCTCCTCACTGAGATCCGAGAAGCAGATCTGGATGATGAAATTTTGACTCTATTGCATGCCTCTAGCGAGTCACATGGCAATCATTCATCCGCACTAGACAAGATCCATGCCGCTGTTTTGGTCTCGAATGAGTCTCATTCTTCTCACGCTACTTCTCTAGATGAGATCAAGTCCAGATCTGTTGAGCCAACGGTTTCAAGTGGAGACTCGCCTGATATTGGCGATTTGAAAGAGAAAATCAGCAGTATCGCCGAGAAACTTGAGGAGTACAGTATTACCCTTTCTAACATCAAGGATGCCACAGCTGCTTCGAATAATTCCCATGCTGCACATACCACATCTTTAGACGAGATCAAATCGAGATCCGTCGATCCTCTTGCAGATGGTGGTAATACTGCAGCCCTAGAGGCACAGATCGGTGGCATCATCACTAAGCTCGAAGACCACACTGCAGTTCTCTCTTCCATCAAGGATGCAACAAGTTTGTCGAACGATTCGCATACTTCCCACGCTACTGCCCTAGGCGAGATCAAAGAAGCAGCTTTGACTTTGAGTGAATCTCATACTGCCCACGCTGCCTCGTTAGCAGAAATCAGAGACAAAACAGCTTCATCTTCAGAGTCACACGCAGCCCATGCACTGGTACTCAGTGAGATCAAAGATGCAACATTTGCCACGAAAGACTTGCAGACAACTCACGCTGCCTCACTCACGGAGCTCAAGGAGACCACATCGGGCTTCCATGACAATCACGCCGCCACATTGTCCGAAATCAAGGATGCGACATTGGCTTCCAAGGACGCTCATGCTTCCCATACAGCAGCTTTCACAGAGCTCAAGTCTATCGAGCCCGCTCCTACACCATTGCAAGAAAGCACCGATCTCTCTACACTCGAAGCCCACGTCACATCCATAATCAACACGCTAGATGGCCAAACTATTACCCTCTCATCCATCAAGGAGGCCACTGCAGCGGCGAACCCCGAAATTCTCTCTGCCATTCAAGCATCCCAGGACGTTTTGACCTCTCATGGCCAATTGTTAGAATCCATCAAAGAAGGGACATCGCACACCGACATCCTAGCCAACATCTCTGAACTAAAGTCCATCGTGGAGGACTCCAAGGCGGAGACCCTCTCTCACGGTGCTCTTGTCAAAGACCTCCACGACGAGACTAAGGACTCGCATTCTAATCTCGCCTCAGCTATCGGTGCTCTGGCACTAGGTGGTGCAGCTGGAGCGGGGGCCACTGCTCTTCTCACGAAGGACGACGACTCTTCCTCTGCCGTTCTCGACGAAGTAAAAGCTGTGCGAGCTCTGATAGAGACCAGCGCCACACACATTGATGAGACGAAAGAGAAGGTCTCCGGTTTAACAAGCCAGATCGAAATCAACCACACCACCATCACGACCAGTATCTCCACTCTTAGCGATGAAATCAAATCGGAAATCGATGCAAGCGGAACAGGTATCGTCGAATCCATCGCCGCACTTGATGGAGATGTAAAAGCAATCAAAACTCCCCTTTCCAGCTCTCTCGAACAACACGGCGCGGATATCAAATCACTTTCCACCCAACTCGACACCCTCGACGGCAACCTCAGAGAAAACACCACACACATCACAACTCTCCATAACGGTGTCCATCTTAATGATACAGGCGTCGAGCAATTGAAAAACCATGTCGTCTCGCGCTCCGTGGCTAAAGAATCGACGACGATACCAGAAGGTGCGTGGTTTGGAAGTGCCAGGAGCGGAAGTCGCAGTCCGACGCTCTCTAGGGTTGTGTCCAGTAGCTTTGTAGAGCCTGTTCCGGAGGTTGCGGAAGAGGCATTACTGTCTACTGAGGAGCCTGTCAGCCCAGAACCAGAAGCTGTTGTAGAGGAACAACCAGTCTCCGAGAGCGTTGAATTGGCTGAAGACTTGCCAAAGGCTGACGAGGTTGTGGAGGCAGACTCGCTACCTGCCGAACCCTTGGTCGTTGACGAGCCCATCATTGAGTCAGAAACTGCCTCTCACGCCGTCGATGTGCAACCTTCGACTAAGGAGCCCGCCATGGAACCCGAAGTGTTGATGGACGATGAACCAGTATCTAAGGAGATCGACGAAGCAGCGCCCGCTACTGAATTTTTTAAGGCTGAGGAAGCTGTTGAAGCTGTTGAAGCTGATATCCTGCCTCAAGACTCTGTTGGTGGCGATGATGCACATTCTTCGGCCAAGGAAACTGCCATGGAACACGAAGCTGCTCATGATCAGCTATCAGAGACCGAGGATATCGACTCTCCCATAGTGCCAAAGGCCAAGGAAGTCGCCGAGGACCCCGTAGTTACTGAATCTTTGGGGGACGAAAATGCCAGAGATGCACCAATCGACTTGTCAGACCCTGTGGAAGATGTCACATCTGCTGATGCACCGGTACCTTCCGATGAGGAATCGCTCCCTGTTGACGAGGTTTCCGTGTCCAAAAAACTCGATCTGCCTGAAGGGACCGAAGTAATTGAGCAGGAAATGCAATCCGGAGAGGCTTCTATGACTGACGGTCCGGCTCCCGAGGTTGGAGAGGAGCCCATGTCTACCATGATTGAGACGAGCTCTATTGATAAAGATGATTTGCAGGATAAAAACTTACCTGCTGAGTCTACTGAGAAGGACAACCTGCCTGGCAGTCCTTTGCCTGGAGATGAGGAGTTCTCAGCCAAAGTACTGGACGAGGGCCATCAGGGGCATGAACACGATGGCGAGGAAGCTGATGCTATAGTCAAATCGCCTTCAACTTCACCTCGTTTGGGCGACCCAGAATCTGATTTGTCGACTGTGACACCTGTGAGCTCAGTTCAGGACACTCAAGGTGAAGGATCGGATCCCCATCAACCTGTTTTAGATCACGAACCAAGCCCATCGACCCAATCTACTCCAGAAACCGACCATCCTAGCTCGCCATTCATTGAATCACCGACCGTTTCTCGAGATCCTGACAAACCTCTCGCCAGTTCACCGCTAGAACAATCCTCGTCTATCCCTCCCGCCCACCAAAACTTACTCAGCGATCAGGACCTAGACTCAGGACATGCCACACCTCGCGATGAGGCACGGTCAAACCCCTTCGACGATTCCGACAACATGATGTCTCCATCATCAGTCTTGTCTTCGCAATCAGTCCTCTCCCCCGAGGCTGGGATCGATGCTCCTGTTTTCCCTGCGCCGGATCATATGGACTCCATCGATGAAGGCGGATTACGATCACCGGATTCTGACAGTTTTACACCTCCGCCGGCGTTCTCTGCTCCCTCTGCCACCGATCAAGAAACCGCCCAGCAACGATTTGTTGATTCAAACGATCCACTGTCACCTGCTTCTGGCTACGACGCTTATGGTTTGCCACACATGGAACAGGAATCCCCTATACAGAGTCGACCATTCGAGACCTCCTATATCCCGTCCTCTCCGCAATTTGACCACCAGTCCGCTTCCCAGCCAAGAGGTCTGCAGCACGAGAGTAGCTTTGACTACCAGCAAGAGAACTACGAGCCTGCACTTCTGCCTCGTAACTTTGACGGGCAGCCACCTAATTTTGAGGGCGATGACTTCAGCTCGCCTCGCCATGATACATTCGCGTCCTCAGGTACCAGACCAAGGTCCCCACTTGGTTCAAGCTTATCAGCTGCCGGAGAAAAGTCACCCATCCAACCTCTCGAAGACGACGATTATCAATCTCCTCGCCACCAAGAGGACAGTCCTGAACCTGTGGTCTCCGATCAGCGTCAGTACTCACCACCTAGCACCCCACCACCACACCACACACTCCCTCCTCACCTCCAACTCGACACCCCAACATTCAGATCCACTTCCCCACCTGACCCCTACGGTGAACGCGGCGATGAGGTTGTCTCACCAAGCTCCGAATTCGCCGTCCCGATTACACCGGCTCTACCTACCCACCCCACCACATCAACAACTCAGAGTGCCCTTTCCCCCGACTCTGAAGTCGAAGACCCCAGTCTGCCAACCGAAGAGAGTAAAGGCAAAGCTATCGCGTCACCAGCTCCGGTGTCTCCGGATCTTGGCTCACCGGCTGAATTTGGCTTCAGTAGGGAAGGGACAGAGATAGAACCCGAGTCTGCTTTAGCCAGTCCAACAAGTCCTGTTTTCTCGGAGGGAGGGACTGCGATCGAGAAAAGCGGTGGGAAGAAGAAGAAAGGAAAGAAGGAGAAGAAGGAGAAGGGGGGCGGGAAGAAGGGCAAGAAGGAGAAGGTACCGTTTGAGATGGATGGCGAGGATGTGGAATGATCTCTCTTTGAGTAATTTTGGGTGGAGTCCTTGATTCTCTGGAGTACGGGATCTCCGGGTACTATACATACGATACATGTTTGGATGGATATATGGATGTAATGCTGGAAAGCAGGTCGGCGCAAATTACTGCGCCTTTTTCTTTTGCCTTATTCTGATTTATCTTGACCACTTTCGCTATACTTTTTTCTATCTTCTTGCCATCTGCTCGTTGGCTCAAATTGTCTTACTACTTGGTCTTTGTCTTTTTGTTTCGTCTTTTTGGTTGGACTGTGGGGGATGGGTTAGATTTGTTTTGGTTTTGGTTGGGAGGGAATTGGATGGCGGCAGCTTTTTTTGTGTTTGTGCCTGTTGTTTATCCTTTCTTGTTTGTTGTTTGTTAGCTTGTTTGTGGAGTAGAATTGGCAAATGCATCAAGAGAATTTGAAATTCGCAGATTGTATTAATATTCTGGATATGTGTGTGATGCCGTGCTTGCTTGTCTCCTGCTGCATAAGATATATATCATAGAAACTACATAGGTAAGGATCCTAATAACACCCTCAAACATTTATAAGATCCCTCCGGCCCGTGTGCGTCATCAAATCAAAAGTGCCGTACTGGGGCATCGTCAATCGCGCATCGTTAAGAACGCGTTATCAACTATACAATCTATATCAAAAGCCTTATCGTCCACATAACAAACATGTAAGAAATCTCTGTAGTCTTCAGGCCAAGTTGCGATGGTAATGTATGCCTCATAGCTACAAATGGAAACGATCAAGACTTGATTTTCTGACGGCCTACTTCCTGTTAGCCTATTACCTAATACCCACTCACACTAAGAACGCCTTATAACTGCCACTTGTCGCTTGGTAGGATTGCTAAAGAGTGCGTAGATTGGGAGGCAAACACGACAGCTTCGGCTACTTCTTGGACTCGAACTGCTACTGTAGTTTCCAGGACAACAGACCTAAACAAGCCTACACAAACCAACCGACCATCGATTACGTAAGCATTTTGCTAACACCACCAGTGGGTGTCAGAATTCGTCACGCACGCTAATTTAGGCGAGCCTCAGCAAAGGGGGTGGTACAGCAGCAAATGTCATTATTTTAATTACACATTACCAGAGGGCAGTCTTAATGGCTTTCCCTCTATTATTTCTGAGGCGCTGACATTGGCTAGGCATGCCTTCAATGCGTTTGCGAATCTCCTTTATCGTAACCTTGTCCCATTTCTCTTGAATCGCTTTTCTCATATCCTCGTTCTCATAGAAGATTTGACGCTGTAAACAACTCTTAATAATATTCCAATATGCCTCAATAGGATTAAGATCAGGTGATTGAGCTGGGTGCTTGATATTCTTAATCCAATTAGCTTCTTTTAGCTGTTGAGCAAGGCCTTCCTTTCGCATGCCATGAGAGGGGTCTTCGTCTTCTTGTAAATACTACGAACCACTATACTGAGAGCGTAAACTTTGGACAGCGTTAATATAAACTGGAAGAAGCTTCTTGGTGTAGTATTTTTGAGTCATATGGTTGCCTTCAACTGTCTTCTCAACTGCGTGTGGCCTCAAAGCCTCTCATTCAAGCACTCTTTGATGATATTCGTCTTCGGTTTCGGTCGTCGGTCGACGACGAGGCTTTGAAGGCATTGCAGGTTGCTCTACAGAGTCTTCTTCGTCGTTATAGAACTCAAGTTTATTGCACTTTCCGTACCAACTAACCCATCCAGCGACGTGAAACTTCGCACCTTCTTTCGGCAACCTTTCCATGATATTCTCGTCGTTGTATCGCGTCCCTTTTTCTCTTAATATATCTCCAACAGCCTACGACAAAGGATCAACATGCATTTCGTTCGTATACACGATATAGCTCCAAAAATCGTTGATCAAATAGTCCGCATGCTCATGGCCAAAGGTAACGCGCTCTTCTCGATTCTTCGCCGAAACCTGCTTCTTTACAAAAGCCATTTTATACCTCCGACCTCCCTTAGTATGCTCCTTCAACTTTCGCTGTAATTGACGCTTCTTAATAGGCAATTTGTGGTATTCGATTTAAGCTTCATATAGCTAGTTTCGGACGGGGTTTGTCTTCAAATTAACAAGCATACAACACATCGCGGGAGTCACTTTTGAAGATCTCCCAAGCCTCTCTAATAACTTACGTGTCCTTCGATTAACTAAAAAGCCATGATCTCTTCGCTTTTTCACCCATCCTCGCGCTGTGCCTTCATCTGTCTCCTCATCGCAACAAATTTAACGGAACGACTTCACTTTACAATCCCAATCAAAGGCGTTAAAGAATTTGACTTAACGTTTAGTATTTGCAATACCGTTCTTCGAAGGTTTCAAAGGAGGGGTAAATCAATCAATTCGACGCGTATTTGGTGCCATGATTAATTGTTAAAGTTATTGTTAACAATTCGACGCGATGCGCGATTTGAAGGAGGGACGCTAAATTAGCGTGCGTGACGAATTCTGACACCCACTGGTGACACCACCAGGGGTGGACACCATTGACGACGGATTAGTCAGCCCCCCCTCAAAACACCAAAATAAACATCGCGACAGCAACACCTCTTGTCGCAAAGCAAATATGGCTCCAACAACACCTCGCACACCGTCTCAAACACCTCCAAGTACTTCATCAAAGCACCGCGAAGCTACCTCCGATCAAAAGAGAGACTTCTTTTGGTATTATGAAGAATGCGCCGGTATCTTATCTACAGCTGCGATTGCACGCGATTGTAATCAAACAACACCTACAGCTCGCAGATGGCTTCGTGAGCGCGATATAATTGGGTCCCCAGCTCTTCATCGAACACGTAAACTATCGACACGTCTTGGGAAGCAATCTCGTATATCTGCAGAGACTTGTCGGATGTTAGTTTCACCCTCTCGAAACCTCGTTCGGAGCTTTACTTATGAAGCTCAAATCAAACACCACAAATTACCTATCGGTCCTAAACAACTTCGCAGACGGTTAAAGGAAGAGACGAACGGTGCTTAGAAGTTTAAGTAAGCTTATATGAAAAAGGAATTGTTATCGAAGAACCGGAAAGAGCGAGAACAATACGAGAAAGACTATAAGCACAAATTGATTGATTCTTGGTGGCAATATATCTTTTTCACGAACAAAGCACATATCGATCCCTCCTCTCTTGGCCAAGGTACGATTCTTTGAGAATTAGGAACTCGTTTAGACGATGCGAATATACAATAGAGGCCACTGAAAACAGGAGTCAAACTTCACATCGCATTGTACGTTAATTACCACGAGAAAGGCCCCCTTCAGTTCTACCACGACGAAGAGGAATACACAATCAAACCAAAGAGACCACGCAAGCCAGTTCTCTGCAAATACGAGTCTAAAGATGAGTTCCAAGCACGGCTTCGAGAGTGGGAAGCTCAAACAACACACGAGCAAGTCGTGAAACCAAAGGGAAATGGAATGACGCAAAAGTACTATACAGAACGTTTACTTCCGGTTTACGTCGAGGCGATTTAGCGTTGTCGATTACAAGACGATTGGCCTTGGATTCTTCAAGAAGATAACGATGGTTCTCATGGCCATAAAACCCCTCGATTCGTAGGTAAGAGCCTCGCCGAAGATTATAAAGATGCGAATTGGATTACTACACTTATTTCCCCTGCTTAATCGCCTGATCTTAACCCAATCGAAGCTTGTTGGAATATTCTGAAGATACGTATACGTTACAAGGTATGGGATGATATCGAAGAGCTGAAACGAGCTTTGGTGGAAGAATGGGACAAGATTACAATGGAGGAAATTCGTGCACGCATTGCCGAGATGCCTGGACGATGTGCTCGCCTTACAAAAAACAATGGAGAACTCATTAAGTTTGAATTGTGGTGATGTAAATAGAAATTTGACACATTTGACGATATTTTAATGCTTTTGGGTGGGCTGACTAATCCGTCGTTAATGGTGTCCACCCCTGGTGCACGCATCTGGTCACGCTTGGTCATTGTTGGAGCTTCACAACGCTACACCGTGATCGAGGAAAACATCACCATGTCCACGACTACGATAAACAAATCGCTGCTAACATCTTCTAAGCTAGGAAGATAAATAGGCCTTAACAGCTAGTCAGCGATACCGCGCGGGACTTGCTCCTCTACCGTCTGCCGCCTCGTTCTCCACTTCCCGCTCTTCCTCTTCGAAGACAACAGCCACAGCGGAAAAGACAACCCTGTCTCTATTCTTACCTTCACATGCTAAAGTCATAGCCACAACAGAGACAACAGCACCAACACCAAAAATAGCAGGTGGTCCACCCTGGTGCAAGACTAAGCAGCAACAATATACGCAAACACGAGGCCAAGAGCATAGACCGCAAAATCAAGGACAGGAAGGTGGACCGAAACAGAAACAAACACAGCTCTGCAATTCAAATGTTGTCCTAAGACCATCTGCCACAAATCACCGTCGCTTGACAGGATATTTACCAAAGTATCTTATGTTAGAAAAAGGATTGCACGTTTCTTAGGTCCTATGTCTAGCTCTAGGTATGTAGTTCATAGACTTCTCGACTTTGAAAGATTGCTGATGCTTGTTATTGAATAGGGATCTCGATGACATGTATCCCAGCCGGGCATCAAGCGGGGTTACATCAGCCAAGAATGATAATGAATACCTAATCATAACAACGTATCACACTGAAAACCCAAGTGCTAATAGAATCCTCCGCTCAGAATTCTTGGCTTGTATTATAACAGCGAATATGACAGAAGAAAAAAGGTCGTGTAATAAGAGCGGTGCCCTTGAGGTCAGTACTGCGTTTCTCGTGCTTATCTTTCATCTTTTAAAATCGCCCATCCAACTAACTGTTGCTTCTTATATTCAGGGTCGAGTCATTTCTGTTACTTTACATTCACTTCGAATCTTGAGCTTTCGTTCAGATCCAGGCTGGGTGTGTCTTACAAAAGAGGAACCTCGTTTGCAAGTCTCCGTAGAGGCGTATACATTAGATGCTGGCTTGGCTTGGGAAAACCAAGATGGCGGAATACTTAGGCGGGAGTACTTAAAGACTGCTTTGGAGAAGTAAGATATCATTTGTACCGCAGGAGTTTGTAACTACCAAGAACTTCTGGTAGAACTTTCTTGACTTGTAGTTAGTAATTTTATATAACTAGAACATCGCAAGTCTTCATTGAAGGACTCGGCTTTTGGGTTATGGCTTACAAAGTGGAGTAGTGAACATAGCAGTGATATTGACAAGGTGGTATTTTTTTCCCCCGCACGACGCTCTATGTTGCTACAGCAGCAATCAAGACTCCTACTCGTATTCCCAGAGCTTCATTTAATCGATATTCATATATCGGGTAAAGTGCTGGCTGAACATATACTTACTTTAGTAGTGGCTTTCAAAGGCAGCTGCACAGCTTCCATCCCATCCCTTTGTGTCTATTCTTTCACATCATGGCAATTTTATATTAAAACTTGTGACCAGAGTGAAGTCAAGGACACCGTTATTTATTTGGCACCCTTTCTCTTACTTTATTATTCACACGTAGATGCTGCAGACGATGATAAGTGTTATGAACAGCCAGGCCTAGTTCCAAGTGTGACGAGCTAGTCCCTCGCTTAACTGTTGACGCACCCCGCCCCCACAATAACCTCGAATGTAAAATCTTTCCCAGCACCTTCCATCATTCCCATCCTCAAAACTTGAACGCATCTTCACACCCTTGGACGCCTTCCTCAGAACGCACTCCCTACACGTCCAAACTGCGCCTTCCGCAGTTGAGACTCTCTGTCCATCATCTTTCCACGTACTGGAAGCTTTTTTTGTTTTGATCTTCACCTTCGAACGCGACGACGCGCTCGAGTGAGAGAATCAAGCAACTCTGCGAAGCATCTTTGAGTACGACTTCAACTTCAATCTAGCACGACGCCCGTCTTCCCTTCCTTTGATCCCATGCATTTGAGGACGATCTTCGATTCAATCCTTCTCCTCCTCGAATCTCCTTCTTCTTGAATATCCTCTTCCAACCTCACTCGACCACTTCCCGAGCTAGTCACCATGGCACCCAACAAGTCTCGAAATAAGAAGGCATCCTCCAAAGTTGTAGCTCCAAAGTCCCAGAAGAAAACTCCATCCAAAGCTGCGGCTCCAAAGTCTCAGAAGAAGAAAACTCCACCTAAAGCTTTGTCTCCAAACACCCCCACAACAAATCTAGAAGACGCCGAGGTCCAGTACGAGATCATCAGTGCCAATGCCCAAGCCCTCAAAAAGTCCAAACATACAGGCAAGGAAGCCGATGGAGACAAGGAAAATGGTACAGCCGGTATGAGTGTCAATGCCTCTGTCGACGTTACTGCCGAAGCACTCTCGCAATTGGCAACAGCTGCGGGCAAAAATCCAGTCCAGATCTCAGGAACCATACTTGCAGCGCTTCTCTCCAACATCTCAAGTCTTCAAGGCTAAGTCGGAAGTCTTCAGAACGAACTCGGCGGACTAAAATTTGTTCTTGAATTTGCCAAAATTGACTTCCCAGACATCAACACCGACCTTCAGGATCTAAAATATGGCAGTGGTAAGAGATTTGCGCTTTTCCCAAAGCTACCATTGGAGTTGAGAACCATGATTTGGGACTTCGCAGCCTTCGTTCCTCGTGTCTTTGGCATAAGATTCTGCGAAGGTAATGAATTCATGAAACCATCAACAGGACCATACTTAGTTCGATATATCTGCAGTGAGTCTCGACGGGCTGCGATGAAAGTTCAGAAGGTTATCATTGACCAGGTGGTCATTGGCGAAAATGGACTCTTCTTCAACCCCTTGGTTGATATTGCCTACTTTCATGCGCCTGAGGATGTCCCGTTGGGTGATATCTACAATTACCACATCTACATGGTTGAGTCTTTGGAACAAGACGATTATTTTTCCAGGGGTCATCCTCCTGCAGAGCTTAGGTTTGCTGCTGAGTATATTTGTTGGCAAGGCGCATTGACCAATCACACACTTCTTTTTATCATGCTCTATGAGCTAGGTAAAGATCGGATAACGCATGAAGGCTATGTATGGTGTTAAGGAAGCACTAATTATTGTGGGAACTCCAGCGACACCCTCGGGCTCGCTTGATCTGGTTTTCATTGAACCTCGACAACCTGTTGGTGATCTTCTCTCAGCATCCATCATTGAAGCTATGTCGGAGCTGTTAACCTTTGAAGAAGATATTAACATCGAAGACATGAGCTGGGAGGAGATAGAGAAGGCTGAGATGGAGATGATTCGCTTCTTCATGGAATACAGAACTGAGTGGAGATTGGAGATGATTGAAGGTACTGTTTTTGATTCATGAAGAATCAGAATTTACATTCACTAACGAGACTCTGCAGACAATATTGATCCTGATACTTGCGATGAGTATTGTTGGTACGAAAGACAAAGTTGCGACGATTGGACGTTGGAGAAGATTCAATTCGTTGAGCTTATTACTCGGCAGGAGTTCAACCAAACCGAGGGCCTCAAAGAGGTTCATTAGATTTGAGATAGCTGGGTGATCGTTAGGTGAAGGGTTTCGAGAAGACAATTGCGAAAGCGGAGGGTTGATATGGAGAATCACAGCTGCGTACAGATTAGTTTCACCACTCCTTCATTTTGCTCTGCTGTTTTGTTAGAGTCTATGAATTCAGAACCAAATCGCTTTCTCTCGAGTAAACTGCAAGTTCTCTGGGGGCTTTGGATTCCCTTACTGCATTGAACCTTCCCCGGCCAGGGTCTGTTTCAGAGAACATGAAATAGATATATATTTAATCGTGAGATATCCACTTCTGCTATGATCTCCTGCTGAACTAAAATTAATCTTTGTTGTTGTCAGTTACTTTGAATTTAATCGCATTACTTGCTTAAAAAGGTCAAAATTTACCACAGCACCTTTACTTTTCATAATTGAAATCTTGTAAATCCAAAGGCACCGGCTTCTGGCAATTTATGTCGCTGGTCCGGCACTAAGCTTGCGACATGATGAGAAGAGAAATATTTGAGTGTATAGCAAACCCTCCTGTTCTCTGTCGCTGTCATCCCCCACTGTCCCGGAGAGCGGAACAAGAAGGGAGAGGACGTATTCTGGAGTGAAAACAATGAGAATCAGAAGAATAATTAATTTCTGGTTTGTCTGATCTATTACAACCCCTCCAGAGAAATAGTCGATTTTTGTTTCTATAAAAACACTCTCTGGGAGTTCCCCCGAGAACAGTTGGAAGAAACCATAACTACCAGTTTTGGCACTCTACTACCACGATTTTCACAAAAGCAATCTTCATCTTGGAGTCTGCATCATGGTGCTCTCAAGCCCTCCCAGATCTTCACAGGGTTTGATAATCACACCCCAAGAAAATAATCACCCACCACTTGTTGCATTCACTTGCTTTCCGAAGCTACCAGTGGAGCTTCGAGAAATGATATGGTTTGAGGCATTGTCTATACAAGGGGTAGTAGCTGTTCGGCCGCCGTCACAAAACGAGAAAAACAAGTCCTCTGCCTCGCGCAAGTCACTAGACTCACTCTTACAATACGGAGGTTGCAACGCCATTCGACATACCTCCGTTCACGCTCGGCATTGCGCATCAAAAATTCACACGAGCTACGTTTTGGGCGGGAATGTACTCGGTAAAGTTAGATATGACACGCTGTGGCTTGACTATCCCGAAGAGGACGACTTTCCTAGGTGGGATGGTCCAGTTGTCCACCAAATGGCAATACCAGCACACAACTTTCACTATGCCATTGCCAAAAATTCCTCAGAACACGCATTGGTTTTCAAGAGTATAGAGAATATACTGTTTGGCTTGTATCTCCGAGGTACAACAGATGTTACTCTTGTTTTGGACACTAGCTCTGGTAAAATATTCAAGGAACCAGGGATCACTTTCAGAAGTCCACAGTACCCAGCCAAGCACCTCAAATTCCTCAGCCTTGAAGACCAGATACCAAACAGAGCTCTGTTCTTTTTCAGATATCTGGCTTATTGCAGGCGTTATGAGGCTAGGGATATCGACCCATTAGCATCGAATTTCGACGACTGTGCCGATGACATGCTCCACTGGATCAAGTTCAAGTTCAAGGTCAAAGGTCTTAACGAAGTGCGAAAGAACGATGATGGGACGATAGATTTTGGATTCGTTAGTCCAGAGCCTTGCTACGATATGTATCGTGATTGGGCTGCAGGAAAGTGGAAGCTTGAGCATCTTCGGTACATGGAAGCTACCACATATCAACGTGATGCAACAGAAAGAGAGCAAAAGATTGGGAGGTACGCAGTGCAGACTGAGCGCTAGATGCGAACACAATTTTGTATTTGTTCCTCTTCTCTTTTCTTTTGTAACTCTCATCGCTGGATCCTTTCCTGCTTTCTGCTTCGGGTCTCTGGGAAGTAGTTTTATAGTTTTATTAATTCCTCGGAATCGCCATCCTCAACCAATGAAATTATTTACGCATGACCAGAGTCTTTTGCGAAAAATATTGATTATTGACACTTAATAAATTCCAAACAAGAAGCTTAGATATGCAGCTGCTAAAGTTTTGATCACTCGGAAAGGTAAGTAATAACGCAAAAAGCAAACAGGGGATCATAGGAATGAAGAAGGCTAACATTGGTTTAGTAGTGAAACTCCAATATATAAAATCGAAGATCAGTAATTGGTAAGTACAAGCTCTTAATCCAAGAGAAGTTTCCATTTTAATAATCTGTCTCATTAATAATCTTACACAGAACCCTCGCTTCCGACGTATCAGCACCTCTTTGTGCTAGTATCAGGCCGAGAGCTGTGTTTCCTGTCCAAGCAACCCAAAGAAAGGCCGTTATTGCTTCATGTCTATGAATCATGCAAATATTTGATACCAGTCTCGAGGTATATGTCGTATTGTAAGAACAAAGGAGAACAATGGCCGTGATTGAATACAGGGTTTCAATGTCTTTGTACATGATACCTCGCTAGGTGTTTGTGACTCGGGTTTGTCGCATAGCTGTTGATGTGGATCCAAGAGTCACAGACTCGCGGAGCAAACACCCTCCTTTGTTCCTTAACCCTACCTATGATATAAATATAGAGTATTTCATCTCCTTGCTAACCCAGTTGTTCGAGGCAACTAACAAGATAAATTCTCTATCAGCTAGCCCAACATTACAACAACTACAACAACAAAACATTACATACGACAAGATGGAGACCCCAACTGCAACTACCTCTGACTGGGAAGTTGAGCCGCGCTCTTTTACTTGCTTCCCAAGACTGCCAATTGAACTTCGTCGGGAAATTTTCAAAACAGTGGCACTGGACAAGGAAATTGTGGCCGTGGAGGTCGGGGGAGATCTTATTTGGTTGATGAATGGAGGAAAATGCGTGGTGTTTCCCGTCAATCCATCCTCTTCTCTCCTTCTGGTCAACCACGAAGCTCGTAAGGAGTACTTGACAATCTTCGCGGAACACCACCAATCAGAGTCGGGAGAGCCCAAGCTTTACATCAACAAGTCAATCAGTATCTTGTGATGCACAAACTTCGACGAAAACACCTTTGGAAACAAGTTCCTCGCTTTCTTCCCGAAGAATGATTCAAGCAACGGCCCCAACTTTCGAAGACTGGCAACAGGATGGGAAGCATGGCCGAAAATACTCTCGTTCAACGATCAGGGCTACCGGCTCACCAAGATCCTTCGGAGGATGCGAAGTCTTGGGATCGAGGAAGTTCTGATTGTCATGAAGCCCTCTCATCGGTTTGTTACGCCTTGGGAATACAGAGATGTTGAGTTCCGCGATGCCCAGGAGTTCGAACCCTTGCATGAGCCCACGTACTGAAAGATGATCAGGGAGAGTTTCGGGGTTGTGCGACGTGGACTTTACCGAATTTCCGGTTTGTCGAGGCCGTGAACCTGACAGCAGCGAAGTATATCGCTATCAAGAAGCTAAAGAAGTTTTTAAGCGAAGAAAGTTTTCGCAGTCTGTTTTAGCCACTGCATGACCGGCAAATGAGGAGGGGAGGCAGTACCGCGAAAAAAGATCAGAAGCTTGGAGATTTCTCGGGTGAACACGAGATCTTGTCGTTTTATTTGTAGTAATACAAAGCGTTCACTTCACAGAAGCAAATGCAGGTTCAAGTGACAGACGTGGCCAAATTGATATGGCGTTCATGATCTAGTCCACCATCTTGGGCACGTCCTTTTTTTGGACCACAAGAATGACGTCCAAGCCGCAGCGTGCTCAAATTTCAATACATTCACCCAAGGCGGCAGAATTGGTTCCTGTTCGCCTGTCATACGTTTCATGTAGCATTTATTATCATCATGGACATGGAAGTAGTATTTGATAGCTTTCAACGGTTAAAGCTTATCGAACTCGTGTACCGATCGACTCAAAACGATACTTTGTTCGCAAACCCCATCCTCCTGTTCCCATAGTCAAACACCACATACAAGTTCTCGATAACTTTCTTAGCCCATAAGACCTGATCGTCTGAACCAGCAGTTATATACGTGCCACATTGGTTCAGTGCTGAATTGAAGAGGACGTGTTCCAAGTTCTTCCCGGGGATGGTTAACTTGACTGAGTCCCCGACACCAAACACGATGTCTGGTAGCGGATACTTGACATTGTCGCATGGAAATTGATATGAGTTCCTGGCCTCATTCCAGGTAGAATTTGGGACCTGGGCAAAATATCGATCGATGGCCCAACGGGGGAATTGCAAAGTAGCAACACCCCCCGTGTCGACTAAAGTGTTGAATGATCGTTTGATGAAGGTAGTACCAACTGCGAAGCCCGAAATAGACACGACCCACTGGCCGCCGTTGTTGGCTAAAACGGACGTATAACCAATGCTACCAGTATACTTATTCTCATCGATGAAACCGAAATCAAACGTCCCTTTGCTTGTGGATCTATGGTAGTCGACGGCGAAAAGTGGAGCTGGGATGTATTAATACAAGTTTGAGTAAGTACAACCAGGGATCTGATCTCAAGAAATAAATGGGTACAACTAACCATGAAGATATCCCATGACTGCTGGAAACCAACTCTTTATCCTATCCGGCTTCGTGGGCATCCCATTGGGATCGATATTGAGTCCGAATGTGCCGTAAGGCGGGCCACCAACCTGCGTTTTACTCGTCTCGCAAACTTCAAAGGCATAGTTGGAGAATGTCAAACTACCGATTTTGATAGCGTCGGTGTAGACTACCCCACTATACACATAAGAGCCCCCAGCATAGGATTGCCTAAACGTCATGCCGTCGATTTTCTTCGCGGTGGTTGATTTGGTTGGGTCATAGACGGGAGCGTTACCACGAACAGAGAGTGGTATCAGAGTGGACATCAGCGAGAAGTCCGGGGCACCAGTATCTGGTTGGACCAATATTGTCTGGGGTGGGGTCCCAGCTTTTATGGGTATGAACCAACTGAAAGTTTTAACTCATCAGCATGTTTCTTTGATACCCGAAAGGGATGTTGCGATAAGAGGACATCTTACTCGCTCCCTATTTCAGTAGCGAAGCCAATGTTTCCTGGCACATCCCTAGGGATAATGGAAGTGTCGTTGGATTGAATAAGTACTGCATCAACAGAAAATCCTGATGGATCTCCAAATATTTGAGGAGCAAGGCTCTCAAGGGTAACAACCTGGGGTGTTGATGCGTAGCTGTTTCCCACGGAACCTAGAAGCATCAAAAGGAAGAGTGGGCGTGTTGACAACATTCTGCCTTGAAAACAGAAGATTTGATCCCAAGACGGAGGACAAATCGTCGAGATGAGGAATAATTCTCACTTGACAGAGAGGGGTGTTGAGTTAAATGTTGCCCCAAAAACGTCCAACAAGTACCAGCCAGCCTGATACTGGTGAAATCAACACCCATGCTAGCCGCCTAAGCCAATCTAGATTGAACTCAATTGCCTGCTCAGAGAATCGTTCAGATTTCCAACAGCTTAAATGAGCATTTAAGTGTATTCATTGCCTTTCAAATGCAGTCCGATGAACTCTCATGCAAGCAATATTCAAAATGCGAGGCAATAACAAACCAACAACGTTCACCCAACCGAGAATAGGCCAAGCCGCTTAGGCTATGCAGACTTCGAATCGCGGCTATGGAGATTGAATTTCGTCTGATGCATCCATATTGCCTATTTACAAAGCGGCTAGATATCCAATGGCCTGTGTTTGTAGCCCGCAAGACACCGGGGTTTTCCTTTTCGCAGTTGGCAGACAATGAGGGGTAAAATACCTCCGAAGCCGAATTGTCGTGAAAAAAATGAACAGGCGAAGTGACAATGTTGATTTTACCTCTAAAAAAACCCAGGAATGATCTTATCTCTTCCGACTTCCGCCTAGGTCCTAATCGAACGGACCTTGTTCTGATGTATAGCGAGATAAGTGATCGAAAAATTCTAGGGCTGGAAGACGGTCACAGCCTCAAATCCGCCTTTTCTTCCTCTGTCGTCGCCATCTCACCCAAAGGCTAGAATAGTTTTCATGGAAATCTCTAGGATTCCCTTCAACCTTCGAGGCAAACAACTAGGGGCACATCTTGGATGACATAATAGGCCGACGACTTCAAACATAGGCACCAGGTACGTAGAGCCTCCATTCCAGTTTCGATTTCGATTTAATTGGATACGGTTTGTATATAAATTTTCCAACTCTTTTTTGATCTAGAACACTTTACCAAATAGGTGGTGTCATGAAATAACATCCAAAACCTTGCAGATCATTGTTTACATGACAGGAAAGTAAGCGAACCTAGAAATAGAAC
>JAFJYG010000357.1:0-49181 GCA_017366145.1 Cadophora sp. M221 | reverse complement strand
AAGCAAACCCCTCCCTTTCCCTCCCCTACACAAGTAAGGTACTAAACACGGCACGGAGACATCCCCGTAAATCTGCGTAGATCATGACGCCATGATTGGAAGAGAAAGCCAAACTCAGTCGGACTCGGCTTCTCGAAGCCGGAAGAAGGAAAAGGTAATAAAATAGGAAAGACAAGGGAAGGGGGGAAAAAAGAAAGAAAGGATGATCGACAACAAGCATCAGTATCATGCATGGGGTTGTGATGATCGATTGAACGCGATTCGATGGTAAAATTTTACTTATGACAACAGATAGACAGTTTCCCTATTTGTGAGATGGATTATTTCGGTAATTAAATTATTAGATATTAAGCAATACTATGATAGTTAAAAGTATGGTATTAATCTAACAAGGATGCCTAGTACAAGATAGAAAATCCCATGGGTATCTTATGCATCCCATATCCTTTCCATGCCCCCTATACCCCAATCTTCGCCATCCATGCATATCACCCATAACATAATGAATCCCCATCTCTTGACTGAACCTGGTGAGTAGGTATGCTCGACCTTGTTTGTCGTTTCCCCGATTCCTGGTTTCTTGCCATTCCTGTCTTGATTTCCTCCTCTTCGGGAACAGCCCTTCCCGAATCCTGACCAAAACCTGGTAAAGTACCAAACCCCAGCCCAAGCCCAGGAAACAACATTCGCCACAACACCATCAAATCAAAGTACCTACACTAATACCATCTTCGACAGTATGCAATATGCAATATGCTGCTGACTCCCATCCCAAAACACCAGCGAAAAATGCCCATGCCCATGCCCTTCGCCCCGCAGCAATCTCAACCAACCCACCCAACCACCCATAGTAGTACAACGAACAGGTCAGATCTACTCTGACCCATTTTCTGCTATCTCCCCACTCCTTCGTATGCATAGCAAGTTGGGATATTTCTTCAAGACCCAAAGAGCAAGTAAGTAAGCATAGCTAAACTAAACAGTCAATCAAAATCAAAATCAAATAAAATCAAACCAAAAAACAAAAAAAAAGAACTGAGCAGACTGTATTGGTTACATTTCCATGTATGGAGGAATACATCATCGCTTCTCTTTTTCTGCTTGCTAAAATAAAACCATAGAACAATAACGCCGCGTCGAATACAATGCAGCTCAAAACTCAAAGAACATGGGGGGATATCTGGTACTGATAAAATAAGATACTAGCGATAAAACAAGGGGAATATGATGATGGTGGTGGTGATACTGTAGACTAATAGAACAAGAGGCAAGCCTAAAATCAAAATCAAAACCCCAGAACCCAAATTTCAGGTATATGCTACACTCCCTTGATAATGCAGCCCGCTCATAGAACATTGAACGCCACCGAAGACTCCTGACCGCCAGACCTGGACCGAAGACCTAGGCCTCAGAATGCCATACCCCCGACCTTTGACCCAACCCAAACCCCCCACCATAAACAAATGCATGTTGCGAAAGGGATATCTAATGTCTGCTGACTGCCGCGAGATAAACAAGGTATTGATGCCGGGAAAACAAGTAACGGGGAACAGAACAAGAATAGGTCAACTCAGATCAGTGTACGGAGTGCCGTAAAATAGGAGATAATGACTCGATAGATGAAGAGGGTGTCCAGGCAAGCGTCGAATAGGAGGGCGCGGACGTATCATCGTGATATCGATATCACAAATCCGCTGCTGAGTCGCCTTGCAAGCATCGACAAGGTTGCGAGATGTTCTGCAGAAGGCATGTGCATGTGAGGGAATACGAGATCGGACTAGGATCGAGACGCGCTAAACCACGGATCATCTGATTTGTCGAGGACACCCTCAACATCCGCTCTCGCCAATCACAGAGCCCACGCAACTCACGTACGCGGCATCTGCTGACTCTGACTCTGCTGTTGCGCTGATAATGTCCTCGCAATCCTGTTGTCGCCCCCTGTAGCCGCCGGCTCCGCTGGAATGCGATGGTTTGGATAGTTCAACGTCTGCAACTGAGCAGAAGTGCCGCCGGCAGTCGCAGGACCAGTTTCGCCGTACATGTCCCATGAGCCTCGATTGCCGGGGTTAGTCAAAGGTTGATACTGGTGTGGTGTTTGCATGTGATGCTGTCCTCCCGGCCAGTGGCTCGGTCCTTCGTGGGGGTGTTGTGGCATGCGGAGATCAGGAGGGCCTCCTTGTAGTGCCATAGACTTGTGATCGTGAGGTGAGAGGACTCGCGCGGGGATGTTGGAGGTGTATGTTGAAGTGGTTGAGCCAGATATCGATCGGGGCGAGACTCCTCCATGGTGGTCATTTGGGTATGTTGAGATACCCGCATTCGATCCTTCAGTGACATACCCTGACGAACTCACTGGTGTAAGAAGTGACGGTCCGGGCGGCAGTGTTGAGGATGGGCTGGCAGACTGGTCCAACGTCAGCATTTGATAATAGCAATTTCTCACTCGCGATACTTACGTATTTACCAATGATCTTCTTCAGTGCGGAAGCCAAATCTTTCCAATGGAAGACTTTGACATCCTTCTCAATATTCCTCGGTTTCGGTGCCGGGAATGCCATGATGACCTTGAAAAACTCTTCACTGTCAGACTTTCCCTTGGATACAGTCAGTGGGCGAAAACCCTCCAGGTTTCTTCGTATCCGGTTCTTTTCCTCCACTGTGAATCGAGCAGCGACAAGTTGTTCCAGTAGATAGATCGTATCAACACTTGTGACAAAACATTCTTGCTTCTCCTCCCAGTAGATACAGCTGATACAAGTACTGTGCGGGGGTCGGTCGTCTGGAGAAACTGCGTGGAAGGTAGTGGTGATTGTACTGCCCAACTGCGACCGGTTGAATTGTACAAGCCGTCTTCTAGAATCCCACTCCTCCTCTGACCAATGCACTGCCATCTCTTCAAGTTCTCCCGTAAGCTCGAGCTTTGCTTTGTGCGGGTACATGGCATATGCGTTGAAGTGGCCTGGGTGACCTCCATGTGGCGTAGTCGCTGGACTGGGTGTGTTTTGTTGCAGAGTTGAAGTCCTGATCAAAGGTGGATTTGCTGTTGATGCTGGTGTTGGGAGCGATGATAGCCCCGGCCGCTGCAAACCCAGACCTGATTGCACTCCTGGACTACGTGCCATTGAAGAGCTTTGGTACGAGCCCCAGTTGCCTGGTTGGGGTGATTGCGCCTTGATATTTGGTGGTGAGGCTGTGGCGGACGTGGTGTAAAACCCGAGATTCCTGGCTTGCTGTCCCTGGTAGCTTCCTGCGGAACGATTGTATTGTGGGACGAGGTTATTGTAGTTATTACTAGGCTGAAGATATGGCGAGAATGTTGGTGTTCCCTCGCTTTGAGAATACCCGTACGTGCTATACTCCTCCTTCGCCCTCAAGTGCTGGCTGGTCGTTCGCTTCATGGGACTCCGCATGTCTGCCGAATCTGTTGACAGTTTCCTCTTCCTGGAATTCTCCTGAGTGCTGTTCTCGTTCTGCCCGTCAATAAACGTAAACTGTCCAGCATCAACCTTCTCCATCGCATCTCCATTACCACTCTCCATAAACATGCACAAAGGCACAGATGTCGAGTGCCACCCGGTAACACTGAATGGTGGGACTTCAGTGGTCACTGTGTATGAGCAGACAGCTCCCTGCTGGCTGACCTTCTGCAAGGAAGCAGGGCATTTCCGGTGCCCAAACATTAGAGAAAAAACTGGCGCAGTTTCTGTCATCAGCTCGTACAGAGATGTGATATTGACGTAAATCTTGGTGCCAGAAGTTCCTCTTTGCGGCGCGAAGGATGTTATCTCTGGGACTGTGGTTCCGACGTTCAAGTAAGGCCCGGATTGGTCGTCATAAGGAGCGCGCACCTGATTCGGAGCGTATGGCATGGGTGTCAGCTGAGTTGCCGTCTGGTAGACTGGTGCGGTAGTTGATGCCGGACCCGGGGGTTGGGAGCCATAGCTTGGGGCCGCGTATGGAAAAGAGTTTTCGGGATAACTTCGCCCAGGGTCATAGCCTACCAAACTGTAAGTAAAGATGCATACCACACTGACGCGTCAAGAACTCCGCCTCCAAATACACATACCATGAAGCTGTGGCGGTTGCGATTTCCCGTAGGCAGACATGGGAAGGAGATCCTTCGGGGAATCCGCCCTGGCCACAAGGCCTCCCTCGTAACCTTCTTCGTGAAAAGCCGCACTCTCGGGCGATGCGTAGGAGTCGTCGAGTATAATAGGTCTGTTAGAGGAAGGGTGCTCAGGCTGTGGTGAAGTGTTAGCAAAAGGTTGAGACAGTCCCGCCAAACCTCCAAGAGAAACACTCACTTCGAACAGTCTGTACGTTGAATATGCCAGTTTGACGGTGGTAGGGGTAAAAGCTCGAGCGCGAGCAGTGGCAAGAGACAATCAAAGATCAGACAAAAATCTGTCTGTGGTGGTTATCGTGGTGTTGCTATTTGGCTGTGCTATTCCATAGAATGTAAAGGAGATTGACCAAACGGTCTCGTCGATATGGCAACACCGACAAGCAGATCGTGCAGATGTCGACTCAGTGTAAGGGTTTCTCTTGATACCGAAACTGTTTAGGGGACAGACAGTTTGGTTTCCTCTGATCGTAGAGGAGAGTGGAAGTTTCCTTTGCTATCAAGCTAAACAGGAGAGCCGAGAGTTAAAAGTCGGGTTTGGGAAGAAGCGCAAGATGATGGAAGTCTGGTTGACGCTTGCAATCCGAATCTTGTACCAAATCAACAAGCGACCGTTCCTTTAGTTTGGATCGCGGTCTCGGGAAGCTGAAACTAAGAATAAAGTATTGCAAGTGTTCGCCCTAAATTGATGCGGGTCAGCCGGAGTTGGGGCAAGGTATTGGAACGTTGGAGGCCCGGCGAAGGCTGGGATGAATTCTTGACGGGAGTGTTCTGAATCACTTACTGGTGAAGAGACAAAGACTTGAAGCTGTTGATGTTCGACGGGAGTGGTCGGAGTCTCTGGAGGTTATGCAGCTACCCGTGGTGAGATGAACCTGTTCGCATGGGAGAGTCAGAATTCAGTTCATGCCGTCATGGATCATGTACGATGGGCGACGGGTGGTGGTGGTGGTGGTGGTCATGCTTGGACGTGCCGGGTGACAGAGTGAAGTTGGTAGAGGTTGATGGGTATAAGCAGGAGGGGAAGTGCAGTTGTTGCAAGGAAGTGTAAGTGTAAGTACAAGGAAGTGTAAACGAAGAGACAGCCAGCCAGCAGCAGATGTGCGCAAGCTTAATGGCAGTTGTGACCAGGATCCTTGCTCTTCACAGCTCGAGCGGCGCCAAGGGGGGTGGAGCGGAAGGTTCCAAGCCCAAGACAGATGCGCACAGATGACACTTTAAGTGCCAGGCAAGGGGCATGAAAGGGCAAGGGGGTTGGATCGTGGAAGAGGTTTGGGATGTGATGGAAATGGAAATGTGAGGTGGAGCTGGATCTCAATCTGGAATAGGGAAAGGATTGGAGAGGGCAGGCAGGAAAGGAAACGATGAGATATGATGTGATAGGATAGGATAGGATAGGAAGGGCGGGACTTACAAGCAGGGCAAGGATCGGTAAGTGAGGTATGTACCTAGGCAAGGTAGGTAAGGGCCTAGGTGGGGTCGAGAGACCAGAGTAGCTCAACTGCAGGTATTCAGTAGTGCAGTGACAGCGAGCAGTGAGTGGTATGGTAGGTGAGTGGTGCAATATTATAATAAACAGACAGCGCCAGCTGGTCGAAGTAGTTGCAAGTGAGTGTGAGTGAGTAAGTAGTGGAAGAGCCCAGAAATAATGCAAATGCAAATGCAAGAGCAAGTGCAAGTGCAGCAGACAGACAATATCGGACAGGATAGGTTAGGTAGGATAGGATACCTGGGAAGGGAAAGGATAGGTAGGTCGGTCAGGTCAGGCCAGAGACTGAGCAAGCTGGTGCCAAGCCCATAGGCCTCCACTTAGATCTCGTGCTGGGTAGGCGGCTGATGGCTGCGATGCTCAATCTGGCCACGCCCCCAAGCGAATGATAGTCGATTTGCAGCCTCCTGGATCTTGCTGGCTGAAAAATACGCAAATTGCCACTCGTGCACCCGAGAGGAGAGAGCAGTGAAGTGAAGTGGCCAGGTGGAGTAAGTAAGTGCCCTCCCGGTGCCGAGAGTCAGTTCTTGAGCCTCTTACTGACCGATCCGTACCGCTGTCTCTCCTTTCCGCTACTGTCCGTCCGGCTTTGCTTTATTTCGTCTAAAGTCGCTCGCTCGCGCGCGGGAATATGCTGTGTCTTGTGGAAGTGGGTGCTGTGCACTTCGGTAACTAGACAATAATCCGGGGCAGCTGAACACAACCGTTTGGTGATGTGGCGGGTATCTCTGGAGGAGGAGGAGAAGAAGAAGGACCTGAGTAAAGCGGGGAGGGGAACGGATGTATCTTGATCGGGCGAGATGCTATGCAGCCTTTTCGTCGAATACGCCTCGGCTTTGGGTGAGCTGAACGCAAGAATGTAGATTAGAGACCCGAGGTGGTGGGGAGAGCGGGCCTTTAAAGATAGAAGCAAGTCGGCCTGCAGGCTGGAGTTGCGGTGACAGACAGACAGACAGACAGACAAGAAGGAGAATAAAAAGGCGCTGAGTGTGAGAGTTGAGGTGTTGAGATTTCGGACAATATTATAGCATATGCGCGCTGGGAAACGAACGAATGAGCTGATTACGGATTAGGAATATATGTAAGTGGCGGACATGGATGGATGGGATTGAAGTCGACTTTCTCCAGCAGAAGAAATTATCAAAAGGCGTATTCTGGAAGACGCGAGCTGGGGCTGCGAGAAGGAGATGCTGGCGGTGTTCCAAAGAAATGGTATGGCTGAGAGATGGCTTGAAAATGTGGAAGTGTTCCTGGGATGGTGAGGTATGCTATACGGGATGCCTTTCTGCAAAGCTGCGTCTTGCGTCTGCTGAAGAGAAGTCGGTGTAAGTCGGTGTATGATTGAGAAGTTGGAGCAGAGGAGAGGAGCGTCGTCAGGTGGACGTAGTATATTCCGAGCCAGTCTCTTGGAGCTGGGTACTGTAGGGAAGGAGATGCGCAGATCAGACCTGGATATGCCCTGGAAGTGGAATCGAATCGAGTCTGTTTGGTTGTCTATCAGTCGTCTGCAGGCAAGGGAGGTACCATCGGTCTGTCAAGTTGAGGTCCAGGTCAAGGTCAAGTCAAGGTAGGCGCGACCAAAGTATCGAATCGAGTCCTTGGGCTTTCTACTCTCTGTCTCCGGTATCCAGTATCTTTCCCTCTGATCTTGTCCAATCTTTTCCTTTCCTGTCCCGGCTGGGCTGGCTTCCTGTCCGTCCAGTCCTCTTCTGTCAAGTCCAGTCCTGTCCAGTCCAATCCTGTCCAATCGTCCTGAGTTCGGCGACCTGGGGCTAGGCACGAGGAATGGTGAAGACGGACGATGGCGGCAGGAGTAGTGTGATGTGGAGGTGCTTGGGAAACCGGTAGTGGTGTGGTGTGGTGTGGTATGGTGGGGGAGTGAAAGCCACACCTGTGATCTGCTGGTGATCGTTGTAGGGGAGGAAGGGAGGGAGGTACAGAACGGTCCGTACGAATGAATGAATGGATGTCTTGACAGCAGTTGGTTGGTACTGGTACTGGATTGAGTAGACAGGGCAAAGCAAGGCACGGCAAGACAAGGCAAGCTGGACTGACTAGACGTACAGTAGGTAGGCGGGTATGATACTGACTGACGGACTGGACTAGGCAATACAATACGCCTGATATCCGACCCGGGCAATACTTCGACTTCGACTCAGCTCTCCTGGATCAGACGACCGGCACACCCACGCAGAGAGAACGAAAACGATGTCATCGCGAGAATCAGCCACGAAGCCCTCTTTACCAGATCAGAGCAGGACCAGGACCAGCGCCAGAGCCAAAGGGCAAACTGAAGGCCAGGCTGGCAAAGGGGGTGAAGCTTGAGCATCCTCTCTCTCTGTCCTTGTTGCACGCAACGCACGCCCGGACGTCCAAAAACACAGAACGTCCGTCCCAAACCCCATTCGAATCTTTTCCAGGGTCGCGGGCGTGCAGTGCAGGAAGCCGGGGGGGTGGAAAAGGCTGCCCAGGATGGCCAGGCAGGGGATGGAGGGGGAAGCTCCAGGTGCAAATGACAGGGCATGACAGGCCTAGCTCGACGTCGGTCCAGCGCTCCAGCGCTCCAGCTAGGTACAGAACAGCTAGCTCCAGGTAGCTTTTCGGGTGTTTTAGTGTCCGCCCCCCTGTGCACCGCCCTGTGAACACCCCAGACAGCGCCCCGAAGCGGAATCGCTCGACCGCCCAAAGAGCTAAAGATAGGCCGGCCTGCTTGCAATGCCTGCGAGTGCCTGCGAGTGCCTGCCAGTGCCCTGCGGATTCGGAAAGCCTCCAGAATGATGCTACCAATCCAAGCCCCATCCCATCCCATCGCCAGCCCAAGGACGAGGACGACGAGTCGACGACAAAGAACCAGCAGCAAGCCCAGTCCAGCCTCACCCAAGCCATGCCCACCACACCCAATCCCCGCAGCGCAGCCCTTCAAGCCCACCCACCTCTGTGGCGAACTCTGAGGTCCCCTGCCGTGATGGACACCTGCACATGGCCTTAATTTTGGCTGGATGTTGCCTGCAATTAACCAGCTGTCCCAATGCGAACACGCGCCAGTCCGCTTAGTCCCTTTCCGGCGTTCGCTGATGATTGACATGCATACCGCCTGCAGCCTGCTGCATGCATGCACTGCAAATCGTCAATCATAGCAGCCAATTTAATGTTACGCTGGTGCAGGATTGTACAGCTAATCAACTAATCTACGAGAAATACCCTCGACCTGGCTCGGGAACTAAATAGTACCCTCCGGGTAGGGCTCCGGGCAATATCAATACACCAAACGAGAGAGGCCTACTACAAGCCTACAACCAATACACCACTGCACCACTAACTGCAGAACCAGTGTCCAGCTTATGCAGCTACCCCATCACCGCCCATCCATGTTCTCGGAGTCGTAGCCGGCGACCATGTCACCTCGCACGTCCAACGTCACCCACGGCCGCGATGCAATGCGATGCGGTACGCTGCATCTCATCTCTGTGATAATGCAGCTATGCGAATGGGGAACGAACCATTCGGTCGTCACGAACCTCCCTCTACTCTCACTCGTACAGTTACCCAGAACCAGAGCCAGAACAGAACAGCGTTGATGCCACACCGGCACACCGAGCAGATCATCCCGGCACTTGAAGAGGGAAGAGAGACAGCAAGACTGGGCGGGCATTCCTGGCTGGTAGGCAGGCAGGTAGCGGTGAAATCTTGGATCTGATCTGATCTACCAACCGTACCTAGATATGAAATCAGGCAAGGATTAGGTACCCCCCATCTACCTAATTTACAACCTGCAGACGTGTAGATACCAATCTACCAGATCCAGTAACCTGTCCCCAGACTATTCGACCTCATCCGAACTGATCTGATTTCATCCAGTCCAATATTTGCACCCAATTAACTCCGGCGAACATCGGCTGGGAGGGGAGGGGAGGAGAGGGGTCCATGCTCTCTTTGCCTATCAATTCAACCTATCGCCGTGTCATCGCATCGTATCGCACATTCATCTCATCTCATCTCATGTCACTCACGCATATGACCGACCCTCTGACCCATCCCCATCCCCATCCCATGCCAAGGGCCTCACAGAATTTACATTTGCCTCATCATCGGAACCCGCCACCGAATGGTTACACTGTGAGAGAGAGAAAAACCGTTTCGTGGTGGGGTGAAGTTTCTGTGGAGGAGAATCATATCAGCCCTGCCGCATTTCCTTTTATCTCCTTGAGTTCAGGTCCAGATCAGCTTGCTTGCGCAATACGAGTCAAGTAAATTATCTCCGAGCAAGGTATCTATCTAAGCAGGTGTCCCAATCCAGCCAACGAACGATTGAACGGGCTTGAGCAACCTACCTAAATTACCTACCCGACTGACTGATAGACCGACCGAACTCTCCTCCTCCACCATCCTAAACTTCGGGACCATAGTCGGTACGGGATGGATAACTCCACTTCAACAATCAATCACTGAAAGATACTTACCGGAGAAATAACCTCATACTCCATGAAATGGGATTACCAGCAAATCGGAAAAGGGGAGCAATAAAGCAATTAAAAAAAAATTGAATAAACAAGCCCGCCCTGACCGTGCACCTCCCCATTTCCAATAGATCCAATCCATTCGCTTAGCCAACCTTAGCCTTCCCGACCCGACCGACCGACGACCCCCGACCAGGGCTAATTAGCCATCTATTGATCTACAGGACATGAGTAAATTGCCTACGAATCTATCTATTGCCCAAAGAAGAAGACTACAATATTGATTCCTCCCAGATCAGTTTGAAATTACCAATTGATTTTCATTTATTTTTTCTACATAGAGAGATGCAATGCGATCTTCATCCCACTCTAAAAACCCCTCTCCTATCAAAAATCTACAAATCTCCGTACATCTCTATCTATCCAGAAGTACCGCCGTACCGTCCCATACAGTACCATACCCAACACCACCAAACGCAGCCCAAAAAACTAAGGGAAGGCTGAAGCCGCACACCCGCCCAATCAATCAATCAATCAGCCGCGCCCCCCCTCCGCTCCTCTCCTCTCCCTCCTCTCAAGAAGGAAGATCGACGCCTGGATGTGGTCGGCGGGTGTGTCAGGTCAGAAAAGAAATCTAACACAGCTGACAAGGACAGGGGACAAGGATATCTTACCTCACAACAAGGGGGGTGGGTAGGGATGAGATCCTAGACCCTGCGATTTCCTGACAGCCACCACGACAAGGGATTTCGGGAGACGAGCCCGAGAGCCAAAAATTTTTTGAGGTTTTGAGGATTTGGTGTCCTGTTCTTTTCCTCTCCTTTTATTTTCTGGAGGAGGAATTTCTACACTTACTTAGGTACACTTCAGTTTTCTTATCGGTTATCGTGTTGAATATATTGTACAGCTGTATAGTGAAATTGAAAATGATAAATGCAATAGATAGATGACATCTTCACGTAATTGGTAAAGAACAAGTACAACAGAACCCCACATCATCCATCCATTCCAGGAATAAAATCAAACAAACCTATCGTGATCATCCTCACACAACCGTTCGTTCTCGTGAACTTCACTTCACTTCACCGCCGTTATGTCCCGTTCCCGTGCTTCTGCTTCTGCCTCTCATCGTCAACAGCCAGCCGGTGTATGTAGCGCAACATCCTATCGCATGCACATCACCACACCGCATGCACGCACTTAACCACACAACGGGGACGAAAGGAAAAAGGAAAAAATCAAGGGGTCAAAACGAAACGCTCAAAAAAGCCACTTAAGAAAAGCTTCTTCAAAAAAAATACCGCACACACACATACGCACACAGACACGCACAAGCAAGCCGGGGAAGCGCGTAATCGAACCGTTGACGACGAGCACTCAACCACTCAGTCTTTCGCGATTGATATTTTTCTGCAGTCCTATCCAGATGCAATTCAATTGACCTTAAATCCAACCCCTGGTTTAAATTTTCTTGTTGCCTCCTTGTGATGCTCGTGCTTGCTGGTTTGTACAGCCCTCCTTCCTCGTTAAAATTCCTCATCTCGTCTTGGTTCGCATCCTCGTCTATCCGTCTATCTGTTCGTCTACCTCAATTAGGAAGGGGAAAACAGACGATACGGTAATAACAACCATACATGCATGCATCGCAACTTATGAGTGAGCTGAGATGTAGAAGCTAACATTCCAAGTCTGCACGTAGTTCGCCACTCCCTTCTCCTCCTATCATCAGTCCATTATCCAATTCTTCCACGTCCCTCATCACAAGATATCGTATCGTATGCATCAGGTACAGATACTGAAACGAACGTATTGAGAAAGAAAAAAGCCACGCTGGAAGGTGATATCATGATGGTATGTCCAAATTCTCAAAAATAGAACCATCTTCACAACACATCAAATCACCTCCAGCTCCAACGCACGACGTCACATCTCCCTCGTGTCTGCAAGAATATCTCCAGCTCCCATCTCCAATCTTGCATATTTTCCGTATTCTCCGTACATAACCATTCCATTCGCCTCCCAACTCGCTCTAAACAAACCTAAAACGATACAAAAACATTCGATAACACCATCACGAAATAAAAGTCTAAAAACAGGGTGTGTGTGTGGCTGAGCCCGCAGGTTTGGTCACCCCTATCCTATCCTGTCCTATCCCACCACATCCATCCCGTCCGCTTCCTATCCTCATGCAGTCAGTCCATGGGAAGATTGGCTACACAAGCGAGCAAGCAAGCCCAAAACAAAAGATAGCCCCCAAACCCCAAGCCCCAAGCCCGAGGAACTGTCAGCTGAAAAGGAATACGGTATGCATAATCTGCTGCATACTGTACATACCGTATCATAACCTACACCAAAGCCTACAGGTACAGCGACAGGTACAGCTACGCCTACAGTACCAAGATGGGAGGCAGGTTTGGGACAAGACACGTCAAGTCAAGCAAGCCACCAGTGACGCAGATCACGGAACTGATCGACGATACGTATATGCAGGCACGGAAAAACCAAGACATATTTCTTTTTGTGTTTTTAAGGTTTTCTCAAGCAATTACAATTGAAATATTTTTTTCCAAAAATCGGAGAAATGGAGAAATGGATGAACAGTTTGACAAGGGGGGAGGGAGCGATCATTATTCGATGATGGGGAAAAAAACCCAGTCCCAATTGGCTGGGTTAGTTGGAATTTGCTTTTTGGAAAGTATATTTCTGTACTAGGCCAAGTTGCGGTACGGTACCTTACGAGCTGGGGTGAGGTGGAGGTTGAGTTGGTTGGTTACCCCCAAAACGTTCGCCACCACCATACCCTCCCCTTCCGTCCACGGCATCTATCCCCTCCGTACTTTCTATCTTTCCTTCTTCCCCTCCACTCCCTTCATCAGTCCATTTTTTTTGTCTCCAATGCTGAAGCAACGCAAGTAAAATTATGTAACTACATCTCCCAGATTCCACCCACCTGATATTCAAGTGACGATCCACCACCAACGCCTTCAAACAAGCCCTCCATCAGCTGCCAAGTCAGAATTCCAATACCAGCACCAGTAGACAAACCTTATTAGGAAGCGAGTTGCAACGGACGCCAATCGCAACCTCCAGAATGGGAGCTGTCAGGTATGTGTGGCTTACAGACTTACAAGAGGATTGGATTGGATTTGGGGGTGGTCGGGCGGGTGAGCGACGACGCCCGCTCTTGAAGGCTTGAAGTGGGAGGGAGAGGGACGGATCGGCAAGCTGGCTGGGTCGGCTGGGCCAGGGACCTTGAAGCCCGAAAAGGGCATCCCTGGCTTCTCTCGAAATATTTGCATGGAATCTATGGAATCTTGAAATTAGGTGTGAAGGTGATCTGCCTCTCCTTCCTTCCCGTTGTCAGTTTCGGGTGCGCTTATCTTATGGTCAGGGGAGATGCCGTTATGATTTTCACGGCAGGGCAGCCTTTCTAGATTCAGATTTTCAGATTTCAGAGCCTTGGGTGGTTTAGATTTGGATTCAGATCACGAATTTCGAACACAAAAGAGGCTCGGGATTGTGTACTGGAACAGCAGCAGTCCCCTGGACCATCCCATCCCATGCCCATCTCAAGTATGGATCGGAGTACAGTAACCATATAGTAGGTACGTACAACAGCACGGTTTGTACCCTCCACAAATACAGTACCTAGGTACAACTATGCAATGCTGCTTCTGCTGCTGTACATCGTCCTACGAACCAAGGTCGTACTATGCAAGGTCCCTTGTTTCTTTCGCCGACCATGGCTCCCACCATTTCGCGCAGGCATCAAGCTTTCGAGTACACGCGTCCAGTATCGTAGCCCTCCCTCTTCTGCTGCCTAGGTAGGATCAAATAAGGTTAGGTCAAGTGAGGATGGTCACCTGGTATGGGCAGATAAAGTTACGATCGTCTGTCTGAGATCCACATGAATTCCGCACATGAATCTTGACTGTCGCCGTTTCCGCCCAAAACAAAAAGGCGGAGGATACAGTACGGTACTGTATGTACACACTAACTAACTCAGGTACCAGACTCAGTGAGAAGAGAAATCAGCCCGTTATCAACTAACTATCTAACACTTAATCGTTGCTGCATCCCTTTGTATACCTAAGACTTCCTCCTCTCTTTCACTTTTTTCCTTCTCAACAACGTCGTATGCATGAACAGAGATTTCCAACTTTTTATTTCATTCAATGACACTCTCATTCCTTGGATGTAAACAAAGAAAAAAGTGCCAGCAAGGTAATCTCCGCATCTCAATCATGTGCTGAGTGGTTCTTCTCTTCAACAGGGAGTAAAAGGTTACCTGCAGGAACTGATACCTACGGCCGATACCCGTCGTCCACCATTTCGGCACATGCCGACATTCTGTATTTTTACTTCTTTTTCTTTGTTTCATTCCTTCTTGCGTTCGTTTCGTTTCGTTTCGTTGGGCGTTCAAATCCACATGGCATTTCTCCGTCCACTCGCTTCGATCCCTCCCTCCCTCACGCAGGAACAGTGACTGAAATGATTCTTCGGAGATATCCTCACAGCTGTTTCAATTTATTTCTTTCTTTTCTGTTTCGGCGAGCCCTTGAGCCTTGCTTTTAATTCTCTGTTTGCACTCCATCAATCTATTCGTTCGCTAGTCGTTGCGCCATCTCGTCCTCGGATTCGGTTCATTAGATTACCCCCAAAAAATATCTATCATATCATCCATCCCTTGATCTGCACACCTCCGGTCGATCCCCCAGGAACGAACCTCAGTATCGGGTTTCTGGACCCTCCCCTCCCTGCTTCCCTCTCTCCCTCACTTCCTGCGTGTCATCTCAAACACAACTCCCATCTCATCTGCCGGAGAAACACGACATGCCTATGCCGTAGGCATTTCCAATCCCTTGCTTCCATGGTTCATACCTTGCCCTGTCCAAACGAGACGGACAACCACATTTGCCAGAAGGCTCAATAAGTCCAACAGAGACAGCAGATGTCTCTCAAGCAAGAACCCATGAATCGTTCGTCAGCAGGTGGGTGGACTTCAAAGAACAACTGGCCTGTGCAAGTTCGTTCCGTTCGTTATGTGTCGTTCCTGCAGTTGCCCACGTGGATCCAGCGGTGAACTGAACTAGAATCAGATGAGAGAATTCTACGAGATGGGACAGGACAGGTACAACACATGGCATGATTTCACCGCGGAGGAAAAAGAAGAGAGGAGAGACATGCGGAAGTTTCTCGTATGCCAGTTCATCTGTACCAATTCCTCTATAGATGCACCGAAGCCCTCCACGATTATTTATATCACACATCAAATAGCTACTCTCCGAGCCACGTTTCCCCCTCCTTGCTGAGATGGCGTTCGTTTGCATTCACACACCACATTTCACTGGTACGCGATACCGAACATTCTTTTCCTCCCCCTCAAACGCCACGTCCACCTCATCCTAAGCCTCTACTGTAAAGTATGAGTGACATCTGACGAAATGGTAGTTCCTCGGTATATGTATCACAACTCACAAACGGCAAGCATCCACCAACGATTAGCGATTGCAGGCTAGACTACACTCCTACTCACTCATTCCCTTCCTTCTTTTTTCAATGACAGGATAAGAGACATGCAATGGACTACCGAAATAAAATGATTCAATTGAAATGCAATCCCTTCTTTCACTTCACCCTTTGAAAATCATCATCTTTCAAACCACTATTTCAATTCTGGGTTTTCCCCGTCCACCCATCAAAATTGGAGTGAGGTTCAAAATTCCACAAGCCACCCCAGCAACCCCTGTCGATAATCAAAATACGACGCTGCAATGGCAAGGCAGGCAGGCAAGCCAGCCCAGCCCGCAAGCCCATTCCCACCCCATTGGTCCCAACTACCGACTCTTCAGATCTGCTCGTCTCCAGACTTCTGCAGAGCTGAAATTCTGGGCGGGTTTCTTTTGGGCGGGAATTGATATTGCACTTTTGTTTGCTGGTTTTGGGGGCTGGCCGCCTGTGGCTTGAAGAAGTGGCTCGCGGTTGCGCTTTGGTCGATTATTTATTGAATCGGATGATGGATGTGGATGTGCTTTTCAGCTGGGTAAGGGTGTTTTCGATCAATAGCTTCATGTATACCGTTTATGGGCTTGGGCGTGAGATTTGGTTATGGGCTTTTTGACTTGGCTTGAGAAGATGAAAAAGAAGTACGTAAGCAGATGAGGGAGATGTTGCTGCCAAGTTCACATTCTGTTCTTGTGATCCGTCTCTTGACACCGCTCTTCGCATCCTGCGCTGGTCTATCTTCCAATGTCAAGCTTTGAAATTAGAACCCCTCTACCGTACTCTTGTGCTTCTTCTCGTTGCTTTTTACCTCCCAGTCGCGCTCTCCACACTTCCAAGCCTGCCTTCTTCTCTTGTTCATATTACATATCACGTGGAAATCATGTGACTATATCAACCTCTGTTCCTTTCCCTGGTAGACCGCCATCCCGCCTCCTGCTTCGGAATATATGGTTATCACAATATATTTCAAACCATCCTTACGTTCATCCATGTCAAGTGTCTTGTCCTTATTCCGTTTCGTCTCACGGTTCAAAGTATAAAGAGAGCAAGGCAAGGTAACGAGACATTTCTGACCGATTGACCTCCGGACGGTCTCGCATCGGTACCACTTCGCTGGGAATGCGGTCATTGTTTAACTTTAATATTAAGACATTTGAACCCCCTTACGATTTTTCAATTCATTGACTTTATCTCGTCCTCGAGTCATAGTGCGAATGTTTCGTCTCAAAGACCTGTCATGGACTATCCATCCGCCCTCATCACTTCGTCAACTTCTGTTCCACTTTACCCCTTCTCTCTTACAGACACTAGCAAGCAATAATTATCCATTCAATTAATCTATCCCTTCAATCAATTAAACATCCATCCAAATATCTCCCCTCCTCTCCAATCCTCACCTCTTCTCATCCACGCCAAGCCCAACTCCAAAATCCTCAAAATCCCAAACCAATCCCCTCCACAATGCCCATTTCCCAATCCAGAAATCAAACACACAGCGCATAAACGCCCTTCATCAAACCACTCCCCATTTGGGGACACTCGGGTTCGTCGGGACCCATTTCTTTATCCTCTCGGCGTTGAGTTTAGCGTTTTATATATTCTCCGATCCAAACGTCTGAGAGCCAGCCCAGCCAAAGCCCAAAGCCCAAAACAAAAAAAAAATCAATCCCAGAGCGAGCCCGAGTTGATTTATTTTACCTTACCTCGCAAAAAGCATAAGCTTCCATTGACTGCTGAGTTCTCTCTGCCATCCGTGTTGAACCGTATTGTATTGATTGGTAAATTGCGAGTGTATCTCTCGGTTGAATTTGCGTCGGGTGTAAACATCTCGCGTTCCTTTTTCCTTTCTTTCTCCACTCGTCTAAATGCTTTATTTTGTGCTTGGACTTGGAAATCTCCGTCCACTCAGCTAGGATAGACTGTAGCTTGGACTTCAAACTTCAATGATGGAGAAGAAGACAGTTCGTTCTGTTTCCTCCTCCGGCTCCGGCTCCACTGACAAGGATTCGAGGAATATATTCTGCAAGGCAGCTTGGCAAGGAGAAATACCACATCCAGCCCTGGCTTACCTAGTTCCGCTTTGTTGTTCGTGGCCCTCGATGTGCTGGCTCTGTTTATTCAAATTTTCACTCTTCAGCCTTTGGAACCTTGATGCTTGCTTGTTTGTTAGCTGACGATCTCGGGCATGCATGGGATGGCATCTCCTCACCGTTCTCACGTCAGTGCAAATATCCCAGGGCATGCAATGAAGAAACAAGGCAGTGGATATGGTATTAGAGTTCACATGTTGCTCCGAGATCTTCACAATGGAGCGGGTGTAAACATGAGGTGCAATACTCGAGTACCGTCTCTTGATATTATATTCTCCGACTGTTCAGTATAATCAATCAGTCAGTTGGTCGGAACAAACAAACAGACCCAACCTCAACATCCAAATCCCAACCTGTAACTCTTTTTCAGCCTCTAAGTCCCGTCCGCCAAATGGTGTGCCTGCCAGCCTGTCCTGGGCACACCTCCATCCCAATCCCAATCAAGCAAACACGCTCAGCGCCCGATCATCACCTCTGCATGAATAAAAACCGACGGATCCAGCCATTTTATCCTCTTCCACTTCCCCTGCGCATCCATCCTAGCCCTGTCCTGCGTCTCTTTCAGCTCATACAGCCCTGCAGCGCGCAAGCCTGACAACCAACCATTAATATCCAGACCAGGCCATTTGCAATGCTCCAGAAGGCTCGTTCGCCTCGCTCAGACCTTTGCCTCTCTCCTCGTATCTCTGGGCGGAGTGCAACTGAGCTTGGCTGAGCTGGCTGCACTCTGTTGGTCTTTGGGCGGTGACGGCAATGGTGGTGACGGTGAGCGTTCCGGTTGGGCTGGGTATCTTTGGTTTGGGTTGCCGGGCGAGGAGGTTCAGGATCATGGACGAAGTGTAAAAGGACTAAGGCTTGGAGAAAGGAGAGGGGAGGGGAAGAGGAAGAAAAGGGGGAATGGGGGGGACGTGTCTCGTATCGTTGCATTTTCTGCCTTGCGCTGAGTGTTCTGAGACTTGGAGTGGTGATCGGGTCAGTGTGTTGTGTTAGGCGAGGAAGCGGTTGGAAGGTGAGCTGTGTTGTGGTTATCTGCTTGGGGGATATTGTAGATACTTGATACAGATGTTGATAATGATGTCGATGTCATTCAGTTGTACAGAACATGCCATCCTTTGACTTGTCTCTATCTTTCTTACAAAATCTACAAGTAAGTTCGGCAATTAGAAGTTCGCCTCTGTTGTAGTCGCCTCGTCGTTGACTATCCTCCATGTCAAAATTATTACACTTCCGATTTACGTTCGAGAAATTGACACCCATCTCTGCACCTTCCTTACAGTAGAGTTCTCCTTGTATCATATTCATTAACAAGCAAGCACAGTCAGTTGCTAACGCCAACGTTCTCATGAAGTGAAGCCAGAAGCCACCCGTCTGGCAGTCAACATCTCCATCCCCATCTGCGAAACCACCAAACCCACCCACAAACAAACAAACAAACAAACAAACAAACAAACAGTGCCATCCTGACACCACTGTCTATCATAAAGATGACCTTCTACATCATGACGGCTTATCCTCATTTCAGGAACATAGTATTTTATCTGCCTTGCCAGTAGAAACACCACCTAACACCATCGATCAACGCGAATGCCCCCAGGAACTAAAACAAAGCACCGAAGAGAGGCCCATAGTCTTCAAACTCCTGTGGACTACATCTGAACAATACCAAAATCTATTCTTCAGTCACCATTATCCATTAGCCGGCTCTCTGAATCGCAGAATCGGGAATGGATGCCGTCAGTTCGGTACCTACTCATTCGTCCTTGAGGTCTTTTACCGAAGGAGCCAGCTCTACCCCAGCCCAGTCTACAACGCAATACAATACCCGGACCTGGATTGTCTCGTTGAATTCTGTGGCCCAGCAGTGTGTATCAGGGATTTCACTGGGGAAACGGGGGGAGTGATATTCTGTAGGAGCGTCAGGAGGGGAAAGAGGAGAGAAGTAGGAACACGAATGCTTCGGCCAACAATACAGACACAAGGGCAGGCAAGAATAGCTAGGGAAATGGAGGTCGAGGTAGGAGGAAATGTTGTAGAGGATAGATACTACAATTTTGCAGAATGTGAATATACATTGCCGTCCTAAATCTGCGCTTATCAAGTTCTGGACTCCTGCGAAGTCTCGATTCCTGTTTTCCGCTTCCCCGTGTGAGACATCTCCTTTTTGTTACAACACGAAGAAGCGTAGAGACCGCAGGGGAAAAACTTCTCCGATTTCTGATTCCCGTAGGAAGGCCCCTTGAGAACTGCAAGTCTTATCTCTCCGAGCTAGACATTCGATCAGGCCAGGATGCCTTTAGTTGAGCACATTTCTCCAGTGTCGTCCGCTGCTCTAGTCACTTTCTGGTGAATTCCACCTGGGAGGCTATCCGCCATAGGGGCGTAGCTTTGATAGCAGGCGTACACTGTCACTTATTCAATTGGGTAGATCGAGAGTGTGGTTGGAGTTGGTACGCCAGCTCGCCCGCTCCAGATTCAGGCCTGGCACGTCGAAGTCTGTGGAGTGTAGGCACCCAGCCGACTGTTCAATCGTGTCTCCATTTAGATCCATCCTTTCGTTTCAGCTGTCCAGAGTGCTACTGTTTGTAGCCATCCGGGTAGCTTCCTTCCAGAAAAGGTGACGCTGAAGGCCCCCCTGTTGTTGGCCATCAAGATCTGAACTTGCTCAAGTGGCCAAATGCTCATCCTCGATCATCCTCCCACAGAGCCCAGCTGGTGTCAAGCCCCGACTCATCTCAAAACCTCCCTTGTCTGCAATATCCGAAAAGATCTTGATCAGATAATCCCTCTCGGGACAGCCTGGCTTATACACCTCAAGCGTAGCTCTCAACGGGAAGAGAAGCTGAAAACATCCACCGCTCATGTGCGGTTCGGACATGCTGTATTCAACTGACCGTAAGATCTCGCTTGCGACGCCGTGGAGTGTTTTGGGATCTTGAGGGAGTAGAAGGTTTGGATTTGTGCGAGTGACAAGAATGGATTCTGAGGAGGTGGTGAAGGAGAAGTCGGGCCCTTTGAGCATTCGACCTGCTCGGAGGAGAACAAGGAGAACAGTGTTGTAGTGTGCCAGTCCGGCTGCTTGTTGGAGGTTGTTGAAGCGTAATGCATCTGGGAACGGTGATCTAGGATCTTGCGATAGTTTGACGGAGCAGCATTGTGCGTTCTCGGATTCCCATTGTGCTCGCCATTTGTAGAGTTTGTTGAGTTGGTCATAGACTGCCTGGCACAGATTTGTTACGTCAACTGGATCTTGTAGTCGGCCAGTTCGGAACGCTTCCAGGTCTTGTAGAATGCCAGGGAAATCGCAGAACCTGTCGTAGATGAGCGATCTCAAGTCTTTGGCTTCTGGATGCTTAAGCCATGGAATAGTTTTCCATCTGGGTTCTTCCAGAAAACATCGGATCCTTAGATCTGCACAACCGAAAGTGATAGCTAGCCTGGCGGAATCAAATACATCCAGCTCAGGCATGGACTGGAATCGTTCTGGGCTGGAGCTCTGGATAAGTCTCGCCACACCACCTTCATGCTGAAGGAATCCCGTTCCTGTTGGCGATGCCATGACCTTTCACTTTATCAGTTTTCAATAGACATGCGCATACGAACCGTATAGCTTACCTCAAAGACACTCAACGATAGCACATTCGTCAAGGCAGGCAGTTCCCAAGCTTTCTTAGATACGAGATCCTTGCTGAGCAATCGGAGTGCTTTGCTATAACTCTGGAACCCGAAATCCAGACTCTGCTTGCGACGGTGCATTCGACCAAAGTATAAACCGCTTAGAGCCTTCATCGTCTGGGTCGTCGTACAGTTTTCGTCCCATTTGCAGCCTTGCAACATCCAAGGTGTGAACATCTTGGCTCCAACGAAGAACTTGGACAGTAGGAAGGACATGTGGATCTTATCCTGAAATCCGGCCGCAGAAAGTTCTCTTCCAATAGTCGAGTCTTTAATGTCCCACTTCGGTTTCGACTTTCGAAATGCAACAATGTCGTAGGTTGGTTCGGGACATTTTTGCCCTGCGCCTTGTGTGTCCGAACTTTGCACCACTTTGATTTCCTTTTGAGCCTTTGATTTATGTAGTCTCGACTCGAATTTTTCGTCCTCCGCTTGGATAGCTTGCAGATATGCCTCCCTCTTGATCTGAACCCGCTTCTCAGCTTTCTCCTTCTCGTCCACAAACTTCAGTCCCTCTTTCTTTGCATATCCCTCACATTGTATCTTCGCTTTGGTGCATCGCTCGCAGATTGGTTCAGTCAGGTCACATTTAACTCGACGTCGTCGACATGTATGGCAAGCTTGACACAGTCAGATACATATCTTCTCCATGGAGGGGTCATTTACCGCCAGATCGCTTCCCGTTGCTGCCCATTGTTTCTGCACATACCCTTCTTGGGCATGAACCCAGTCTTCGTTGTCCTGCATGCAAGCAAGTCCTTGCTCCTTAATATGGATAACTCAGTCCGTCCCGGCAGTCCGTCCCGGCAGTCCATCCTGTCAGCTGCAATTGACAAGAAGCATCCTAGGAGACCCAGATCGACAGAACTACGGGGAACCTCCGGCACAGAACAGAGTTTTAGGTTTTTGTGGAGATCTGAAGCCAGTCCCTCGGGTTTTTGGTGTGGCGCTTGCTGCAAAGCCACACCGTGCTCCAGGGCTACGGTAGCCCTGTTGATATCCGGACCTTGATAAACAACTTCCAGTTGTCGGAGCTAAGAAGATAGCAAAGACTTCATATTTCCCCAAGAAAGATTTTCAACTGTGGGATAAATGCTTGTAAATCAGAGTTTGACAATGCAGGACAGCGGCTGGCTTGCAGGGCATCAGAACCCCACCCAGTCTGTCTGCACATCCAAATCCCACTACCAGACAGCCGAGTCCAAGTAAATACTAACAACAACACCACTACCAAAACGGCAAAGTTGCTTAGACTGGTGCATTTTCATCCCATTGCATCCAACCAGTTAGGTAGCGCATTGCTTCAACCGACCTCCAGGGATCCAATTACATCGAACCGGATAGGATGACATCGACGGCCTCCTTCAAAACCCGCTGCTGATCGCCCTGTTCTGAATGAGAAGATAGATGGGTCTGACACTTTTCTGAACGGGTGCTAGATGAATTGCAACCTGCTTTCTTCGTTTGGGACGTTCTCCGTGCTTCTGTTTCATATTTTTTTTCTAGCCTTGCTGCAAGCAGATAGCTCACCGTTGTTGGAACGATTTTCCTTCCAAATCACTCACTACCACTGCCTTTGATCCCACCCACAGTAGTTGGGACGGGATAAGCCCCTGGGCCATGCTGATCTGACCCGACTATTTGGAATCTTTGGATCGTCACATCACCTGTTTTGATGGGCTATCGTTTTGCGAGGATGTTCAAGGGCAAAGGATATTTTATAGGGTTTGAAATCTTCAAGTTCCGTTGTGGTGGTATTGATAGACAGGAAGCGTTGTTTTGAGGAAGTGGAAGAAGCCAAGGAAGGAATTAATAGACGCAAGGACGATGGGCGGATGGGAAACAGAAAATTCGCTTAAACCTAATAGATAATTGGTGCTTGGACTCGGATTGTGACTATCGCATTCTGAATAAACTACGTGATTGTTCCGTGGCAAGATTTCCTTTTGAATTCAAGGATGCTGTAAATCACAATATCCCAGCCCTTGTTATACGGAAAAAGCCCCTCAACGTCCCACGATCTTTCTCCGACATGTTAAGCCAACATTTTATAGCCACATTCTCAATCAGTACAGCAGTTGACCTAAACGCAGAGGTTTATACAGTCGCCCGAGCCAACTAATCCAGCTAAAATCCCACGTGTTCTAAGATATCTTCAAGCTGCCTCTCGCCATCTTGTCTCAATGCCTTTCTCTTCTCCTCATCAGGATTTCTCCTCAAGGCGTCCTCATTAGTCAACCTCCAGGGCAAAAGCAGACCCAACAATGCTTCAGTATCTGCTACCTTATCAATCCCTTGAAATAAACTCGGTCGCTTGACACCTAGCTTTTGCAGTTCGATTTCCCAAGCCTCCGCGATTTCCCAGTTGATGTCTGAGCCATCTCGAGCTGGAAGTGGAGAAGGAAAGCGACCGGTGAGTTTCGCATGCTGAAATGATGCGGCCTCCGGATCTGGTGACCATCCACCCAATTGGCCGTCCCAAGTGGTGAAGGAGCAGAAGAATTCATGTGCAGGGTGCTGGATGCAAGCAAAGTCGTAGTCAAGCAAAGCTGTTATACGGCCTGTCTTGGGATCGTAAAGAAGATTATCAGTAGCTGTTATTTATCATCAGCAATCAAGTTCCAAATAAATCTTGCCCGACAAGCTTTCTGGGACGAAAACCGGAACTCAAGGACTTACTGAAGTCACCATGTATGATAGACCTGTCATTCTTTGATTCCAAGTGAGCGGTCAGTGCTGCGAGACCATGCTTGACAAAACGGTCAATGCGTTCTCTCGTCCCATTACTGCGCCAGCCGTGAAGTTGTGAGCTATTGTCGGTCTTGTTGAGTGCTTCTTTCACCCGGCCTTCGAATGCCTCTTGGAGCGAAGACCACGGTCCGGCACCAACAACAGTCATCGGGGCACTGACGAGAACGCCTCTATCATCATATGTTACACCTCCCCACCCTCTGATGCTTTCTGGAAGTCTAAACTCCTGTAAGCCCTTCAGCAACTCCGCTATTTGACCTAAGATTCCCCGTTTCTGTGCAAAAGACATCCCGTGAAAGTTGGCAAGGGGTTCGCCGGGCATTCGTTCCTGCAAAATCCAGCCCGGATTTTCAGAACCGGTGTTGACGTCCCAGCCAAAGACACGGGGAACTACAGTAGGCTTGATGTGGCCAAGAGCTTCTGAGGCAAGATTCAGGATGCCGACTTCGTTTTGCACTCGTGTTGCGTGATGAAGGCCCTCAGCGTCTGGATTGCTGAGCCGGAGGATGAATTCAATGGTCCGTTTTGGAATAGCAACGCAACCTGGCTTCGTCATTTGAGTCTCATCGAAAATTTCGAAGTCATCTATCTCGGAATCAGGAAGCAAGACCTGGTAGACGAAGTTGTTGTATTTAAACGGAAAGTCTGCTTCATATTGAACCGGCGTAATTTTAGTGTCTTTGAGAACCTGTGTGTAATACCGTCATTAGCGGCTATCGTAGTTTCAGAGCAGTCGTTTAGCTATTGTTTGGTTACCTTAGGAGGCAGATCGAGATAACCTGACAGTAAATTGTGGATGAAGTCTAAACGCAACTGAAAATTGGTGTGGTTGTGGTTAGGTGACGCCATCCTGGCCTGCTGTTGATGGTGGTCCCGTACTGGTTTCGAGGACTGCAGTTACTGAAATGTCACTGGGAATGAATTGAAATGCGAGAAAGCACGAAAGTCTTTGAAAATGGCGTTTATCATGGGGTGCCACGTGCTGATGCTAATCGAACCACCTTCTACTTGCAGTTAGTGACACTATCATGAGTCGCCAACATCACCAACAATATGGACCCCGGAATAGGTCACTCGCCGATGTATAAGGGTGACTGCTTTTCCCAGATACAGACTATTCGATCTAATTGGTCAGCGGTATTCTATACTTTTATCTCAAGTTCCAACTGCAATGGGCCATTTGTCATGCTCTAATACGAGGAGATAAGCCGTGCACCGTTCCCGTAAGGTTACAAAGATTCTATCAGGGGAGTTTAAATCTGCAAGGAAGAAATGTAATGAAGAGAATCACACGATATTTACTAGCTACTATGGCAGCCTTCCGCTTAACGCCACTCTTCAGAATATGGATCTTCTGCTTCCATAACAAGGAAAGGCGGTGGTATCTCGACAAACCACAGGCGCTACTCTTGAATCACCAAACTGACCACCAACAAGGCAATGCCTTGCCTTAGGCTTCAAGCAAAGTAAGTTTCCGAATTGCGTGCAAGAATTTGACAGGCTGGTCACGCTGGGAATTTCATACTTGGCCCCCTATCCCTCAACCAAATTCAACATTATACTCCTCATCGAGTGTTGCTTGCTTACTGGTACAACTTAGCAACCACCAATTGCATTGGTTTTGGCGAAACGTTTTCGAAGCACCCGAAACGGCGTGATAATGGTAAACGTCGAACGATTCAAAATACTGCTTTTCTATAACAGGAATTAAAATTCATTGAACCGAGTAGCATATCCACTACCACAATGCCCATCCCAACTCCCAGTCTCAACTGCCGGCTACTATCATTCCCTCCAGATCTGAAAAGCTCAAGAATGTTCACACATCGATTCAAGCTCTTCAAATCGGAACACAGTCGTGATACATTATAGGCCACTGCCAAATTTCCGGTTCCTGTTCGACTTTAGGCTCAGGCTGGTACACTCTCTTGGTGACGTACTCAGCGCAATGAGTCCCATGAAATGGATCAGCTGTCTTGGAGTGAATAAACGAGAGATTCCGTACACGAGCCGCTGAGAGTTTTCTCTAGCTGTACAAGCAGTGCAGATCGTGAGACGGAAAGTGGGAAGTGAAGATAACTGAGTAGTTAATAGCTCGCAGCATTTCGAAATCCTTCTCATGAACCAACTGTGTGGCGTTATTATCCCAAAACCAGGGCCAGGTGGAATGTATGTCTCCATACTTGTCTTGGTACTCTTGCACCACATCAGACAATGAGCATTTCTGTGGAACCCACGCACTCAGCATAGGTTCGAATTGACAACCACTGTCTCTTGCTTCCGCTGGACTGGTACCACACTGCTTCTTGGAGTGGCCATGAGGTTCCTTGGCGGTGATTTTGTATACGAAGCCCGCAACAGCAAGAATCAACACCAGAAATGAAGTCGCTCCAAACACTCCACGCCCGAAACGACATGCACGGGTTTTGTGTTTTGGGGATTCCGGCAGATCTTCCTCGGCGTCGGCCTCACTCCCATTGATGCTCTCCAGCTCGCCACTTTCTTCGAGAGACTCTGGGCAGCAACGTCTTGGTTTGAAAAGTGGAATCGAATCCTGGCGCTGTGCTAGATTGGGAACCATTTCTGTGTGAATAATAATATACACGTAATCAACGGATCTGCGTGAATACGGAGGACAAGTGAAAACAGGGGTTGCAGGACACAGGGAGTAATTGAGAGCACTCGACGCTAGCCACTTTGGGACTAGCCCACGATGAGAGCCTCTTATATAGAGCTCTCATCGACACCTTAGAGTAGCTCCTTAGACTTCAACAAAATACATATTGCAACCAAAGGTTTTTGCACCGTGTATAGACGTCTCACAAGGATTGTATAAGTTGTTACCTATTACCGGGAGGGATACGTAACATAGTGCAATCAACAATTTCTTTGCGCTATCTTGCAAAAGTCAGAAGTCTTCGTAACTAAAGTTAGGGTTCATCTTACCTGAGGCAGGTGACAAGTATCTACCAAAACATGTGCCACCTAAGAAACCGAATTCCTTGAGGGGAGAAGAGGGACTTCTCAGCATGTGTTGAGCAAATGTGAATCCCGGCAACGACTTATTGAAGTGCGCAATATGTCATGCCTTCGTAATCTTGGTCTGGCCGCCTAGCCATGCTCTCAGTACACCGACCGTCACTCATCTCGCCTACTTTTGTGGTGAGCAATACCATGTCACATAACTTCGCGCTGCTCGCCATGGGAGAATCCAAACGTTCGCGCGCGTCTCGAGATGGCGGAGAGTCGAATGTAACCCCCTCATGCAGAGTCTTCCCCAACTAATTAGAAGGCCGTTGTTGGTGCTACGAACATGAAAATTGCACCATAGTATAGGACAGGAACTTCTGCCGTGGTGGGTAACAGATAAGGAATTTGGAAGTGGAAGGTACTGTAGCGGTGCGTTTGATGCGTTTGATTGTATCCTGAGGTCAGTGGCCATGGCTCCACAGCGGGTTCGATTCGGCCCGAATCGTCGTTACTCCGCTTCCCCGAATGCAGCCAGCATCGGAGCCGGATGCACTGGAAGTACCTCTCAGTTTTCCTTGCAACAGTGGGCGCTCTTCAACAGCCATACTGACACCAGATGTTCCTGCTCATTTGACATGGATGAATGCAATTGGGGAAGAAGTATCGGATATTGTGAATGGCTCGTTCGGTCTTCCTGTGGCAGGCCTGCACATTGCTTCCCCAAGGACCGTATTTTAAAGCAGATACGACTGGACGGGAGCCGAAGAACTGGCGTGTAGTGTGTTGGCTCTACAATAATATCGTCTATTCTTCCTCTCAGGACCTCCGAATAGCCTGGGGCTCTCCAAACTTCGAAAAGCTTCCCAGAAATCTTGACGGCGCCTGGACGCCTCTCAAGCCAGACTTTATTCCCGACTCAAATACACACTCATCAGGTACAGCTCCTACCTTCTTGCAATCCGGAGAATCCAGGGTACAAGTAGATCGAGATGAAGCATTTATCTCTTGGATGGGATTTGAATTCAACTTTGCATTTTCCCAAGTCAACGGCATATCTCTGTACAATATCAGGCTGGATGGAGAACGGATTGTCTACGAACTGAGTTTGCAAGAAGCAATCGCACATTACGCTGGCGGTGATCCTATGCAAAGTGGCACGGCGTTTCTCGACAGCATGTTTGGTATGGGAAGTCGTTTGTTGTCATTAATTCCTGGATTCGATTGTCCCTCCCACGCCCAATTTTTCGATACCTCGTATTGTCGCTCTGAAAAGCGGTATTCTCGCTCGAACACAGTTTGTGTGTTTGAGACGCCGACCGATTACCCTTTGCAGAGACACTCCCATGGAAAGGTGGTCACTTCTTTTACGAATTCAATTCTCATCCTGCGAAGTATCGCTGTGGTTGGCAATTATGACTACCTGATCGACTACATATTCTATTTGGATGGCACTTTTGGAGTGAAGGTCCGTGCAAGCGGATATATTCAGGGAGCATACTGGCTCAATGAAACGCAGCCGGAATATGGCTATCATATCCACGAATCTTTCGCAAGTTCAATTCATGACCATGTTTTGAACTTCAAAGCAGACCTTGACATAGGATGTCAGAACAATACCATGTCCGTCTTGACTATTACGGAGAAGCAAACCCAGTACCCATGGTCAGCTGGCCAGATCGTCAATACAATGCATATGGAACGCACCCACATAGAAAACGAGAACCACGCATCCATTGGCTGGCCACCCAACTCGGCAAGCATGTATGTTGTGGTAGGTCCTCAAAACGACTTCGGCGAACGGCGCGGTTACAGAATCATGCCAGGGACAGGTGTTGGTTCTCCCGCACACTTGACAATCAAAAACTCCACGAACTTGCAAAGGTCCGCAGAGTGGGCTACATCAGACTTCTTTATCACAAAACAGAAGGATACCGAGCCTAGATCCGCAACAAGATCGAAAATTACCTCTGGAGGATGAAGGATTGTCAGTGTAGTGGGGAATCCAAAGAATAACATTGAAGTCGACAATCCTCGAGCTAGACTAAGGGCTGCATTCACTAATCTCCTTCAAGATTTCAGGGTGCAGGACTTATTTGTGGAGATTTTGGATGCCCATATTCCGTTCCAGAAAATGGTTGGCCGCCTTGTTCTGGGGACTTTAGGCATACGACAAGCGGTGCTCGTGTTTCCTCCTGGTAGAACTATGCTTTGAGTCTTGCTGATTGGGAGTGATCGAAGACCGCTGTATGGTCTCCTAAAGGCTTGAAACAGGCGTCACTTGCAGGAGTATAGGACTTTATTTTTAATTTAGTAATTGCATCTGAAGTTGGTCGGCGGCTTCCTGTACTAGCTTCCTCCTACTCTCACCAGTCGTTTGCTATATTTTGGGGCCTATTTTTCGTGCCTCATAGAAAACGCGGCGATTGTTTCCAAACCTTGAATTTTGATTGCCTTCGATGATTCAGTACTTGTTGTGCATACCACTTGAGTCGGTTAGGTCAGGACTAAGAAGAGAGTAGTGTGTATACCTTTAATATATGAAGTAAAATGCGTCGAAAATCGAAGTAAATGGGGTATGGCGCTTAAGCCGACGTATCTTTAGTTACTTGAGGAGACGCGCAAAGCTCTTTTTTTATAAGGCTCGAGTATGCAATTCCAAAAAGATGTTTGTAATCCTCTTTTTCTATTTCTGTTTACAGCTTTAAAATTTTGAATCAAAATTCCTTTTGAAATTTTATATATCTTTTATCATATATAAGACAAGAACCCCGTATAACTTCTTATCTTTACAAAACCAGGCATTACACGGAGGGCCGTCGCGGATAAGACCTAATCTGATTAACATCAAGTAACAACGCTATTAAACGCTCTCGCTGGAATTCCCTTCGCAAACAGATAATTCAACTCCTCAAACGACCTATACGCCGTCTCCGGCACTCTAAAATAAACCCAAACCGCAGACATGAACGCCGTACCACCAAATATGAACCCGATCTTACCTCCCAATGCTGCAGCATCGGGATTTATTAAGAGCGGGATGATGATGTGCATCAGGATGCCAAACAAGTTTTGCACCACGATACCGAGACCAACTGTTCGAGAACGCAGACGAGAGCTGGAAACTTCGGCAAAGAGCGCATATCCCACAGGTCCAATTGTGAGGAGATAGATGAATGCGAAAAGAATGATGCAAGCTACTTGTCCGTAGACGGGACCGAGATTACCGGTTCGGACTGGGATCACATCGAGAATTCCGATGAGCAGGAGCAGGACGACTAGAATGCTTGTCCCAACCAAGGCCGTTGGACGACGACCCACTTGATTGAGCAAGAACCAGGAGCAAACAACCCCCACGAGACCGAGGACCGAGACACCAACGGACATCGAGAATGACGACGAAGTAGAAAGACCAGCAAGCTGAAAGAAAAAACTGCTGTAACCAATAGCAAAGACTACACCGACGAGTTGTGACACAGAGAAAATACCGATGGCGATCTCTGTTCGACGTAGATCTGAGCCACGGAAACAGTCAAGGTATGTGGTCGCAGCTACCCTTTGCTGCTCAGAGGTAATCGTCTTTTGCATTTCCGCGAGAGCTTTGGTCGGGTCATCATATCCCAGTCGGGCGAGTGTGCTGGTTGCTGTATTTGGGTTTCGTGTTCGCAGGAGATACCATGGTGATTCTGGACACATGGGCAGGAAGAGAAGGAGAATGACCGGGAAGACGAATTGGAGGGCAAAGGGGATCTTGTATGCCCATGATGTGGCTAGTGTCCCGGTTCCTTTGAGAATGAGGTTTGCCATCAATTGGCCAATACCGATGAAGAGTTGTACTGCTGAGGTTGTGAGGCCTCTAAGTTCAACGGGGCAGATCTCCGCGGCGTAGGAAGAGGGAATGGCGAGGAAGCTTCCAAGTGATAGACCGTTGATGAGCTATCTAGGCTGTCAATCAAGGTTCTGCGAAATATGTGATTTGGCGTGGTTTCCTACCTTTCCCACGAGGAGTGTCCCAGGTTGCCCAGCGAAGACCTGTATGAAAACCGCACCGATGCTGATCAAGCAGCCAATTCCCAACGCGAATCTCTTCCCGATCTTGTCTGCCAGGTACCCAGATGCAAATGCCCCAAAGCAGCCTCCGATAGATGTTGCAGTATTGAACGCAATCTGCCAACTGGCACTTACTATGTACTGGCCGTCGAAATTGTATCCAAAGTCTTTCTGGAAGGATGGGACTGCGATCACGCCATTCGAGAGCTGCAGAATGGTATCAGACTTTGCTCAAGAGGTAGCTTGTTTGCACTTACCAGTGTGTCCATTCCCCAGTTGATGCCGGCCAGGCCAATAAAGGAGGACCAGAGGATTGCTGCTCTGTACTGCGATGCTATTTGCCATGTCGTCTTTGGCTTCTCTTCCTCGTCAGATGCTTCGCTGATTGTGGCTGCTTCAACCTCCACCACACTTTTTACCATCCGATCCTCTGACTTGTCTGTGTTGTCTGCCATGTTCCCTGTCCTCGAAGTGATGTTGTTGAGTGAAGCATTTTGACTGCGAAAGAAGTCCCCTCTTGTATCTGACGAGGCTGGGATTCGCGGTCTTCGCCCTGCATGAATATGACAGAAAAATTTGGTGGTAAAGCAAGGCTGAGTTCCGATCCCAGGAGATACTAGGGGAGGCAATTAGAGTGCATGTTGATGATTGGTTTTGATTAGCACTGCAAGGTTGACATGATGGAAATAGAATAGGGGTCCACTGAATGCAGGGATCGATGCTGCACTAGACGGAATGGTTGTCTCATCGATGTTCTGGAAAAAGTTAGTAAAGTGGACCAGAAACTTCGTTTGGAACTGAACAACCTGCGGTCCGTAGCGATGTATTTCAACTCCATGTCGACAGAGAACTTCATGAAGGGTATATTGAAGGTAATCCCTGGCAAACTCGTTCAATATTGATGGACAGAAAACTTGGCTCCATCATGGACCTTTGCGTCGCCTCAGCCAGCACTTGTCCCTGGTACTGAAACGGGATCATTGAAAGAAGTCTGATTAGAGTGTCTTCATCTTTGTCTGTCATCCTGTATATATGTTCGATGAGCGCGTATATTGCGCCGGAAACGCTGCCCAACAATGGCATGAACAATCCCGCCCAACCTACGATAGACCTGTAGATAGCGTTTCCAAAGCCACATGCAAAGTCGTTCCTCAGAATGTCGGAGAGTCTCCCAAAGGTCTTGAGAACCCTGTCAATGAGGTTGGCAGTAGGCATTTGAATGCCGATCGAATACAGTTGCGCAAAGTAGTCTCCGATGGTCAGCCCACCTGTAGCCGAGGGGAAGCCAAAAAACGAAGCTGGGTATGGCTGCGCAATTGCGTTCATCAACAGATCTAGCACGACTGGGTTCTCGAACAAATCTTCAAAGCTTTCGCAAGGGATGAGGTCAAGTGGATTCATAATGTTGTTCCCTGATTCTCGCATTTTCTGAAAAAGGCCAGGCATATTCCTCGCCAAGGTACGTTGTCGAATTGGCCAGATGCTGTTCGTAAGAGGCGATTCGATGTAGAGGGGCTCCCGTGCGCTTCCCCCAATGCTTTTCAGAGGACTTCGGAAAGGCCTCATAGGTTGAAGACGTCTTCCAAAGAGCTGCTGGGAAGCGAGCATCGTGACGAACGTTTGTCCTTGAAGTTGTGGATTGAGGATTTTTGGCGAGATGTAGAAAAATACCAGACGAAGCATCAAAAGCAAGTTGACACAACGGCGGGGGACAAACGCTTTTAACAGTCGAGTAGCAGGGCATTGACGAGAAAGCAACGACTCGCACCACTTTTCCTGATTGCCATACGAACAGTTGGCAGCAGGAATTGGTCGCATGGAATCTGTGTACAGCGTGACTGTTCGAAATTCTGCGGGCGGCCGACAAACTGTCGACTCACGGAGTACAAAACAGCACGAAGAAACATTTACAGCAAATAGAATAACCGCTTCCAAGCCTTATGACAAATACACCCCAAAAGTAGGCAGTGTTAGAGCCGAACAGGAGCCCTGCTCAAGGACACCACTTAATATGCTTGCTGCTCCCAAGCATCACTTGACCTTGGGATCAGAACACAGCATCCCGAACCAGCCAACTTGAGGTAAGGGAACTAAGCCAGTAAATCCACTTGGAGTTTTTGCCTTGTGAAATTGACAAGGAAAGCCATTTATGTTGACAGTGTAATGTTATTGCGAGCTCACCACAGGGCAAAACTCACCGTTGGCTGAGCGAACACAACTTTGTGTGGGTAGCAAACACCACCGCTTGGTACTCTTATCACAGTGTGATAAACGGGACGTCCGACTTCGGGTCGAGTATGGCCTTTGATGGAATCTGGTAAATATTCCATACATGAGGCAGTGTTCTAGGGCAGGAGCCAGATCCAAGGAAAGACTATCAACCCTTCCTTAGTGGATGACAAAGCGGACACGTGACTTTCAACGACATCTGAAGATTCTATTCGCTCTCCCAAAAGGCAATGGGTTCGAAGGACTCAATCTATGAAACCTGCTCAATGGGCACCCTCTTGTCATGAGGAGAGTTTTGCCAATTTGGTCGACAGATAACGAAGCAGCAAGTAGTTCTTGACGAGGGTCACCAAGACCAGTGCTTCGCAGTCTGTTGTCTACAGCATATCTTTCTATAGCTCCAATGCTGGTGCGTCTAAGAAAAGATTTATATCTGTTTTATCTTCTATTATTCAAGAATTTATATTGCTGCTATCGATTTGAATGCAGTAGAGCCTTTTACTTGGAAGATTGGGCCGGATTATCGCCTCAGACGCTGGTGCTGTCCCAAGCCGAATGCCACCTTTCCTTGAAAGATTTTACATATTGGCGAGTTATCTGTATCTTTAGGCTTCAACAGGCTATACCTTTCTGTTTATTTAGGTACTGCCAAGGTGGATTGCTCGCAACTTGGAAGTTCATGTCACACACTTATCATGTGGACTTGGCCAACAAGGCGGCTCATCTCTTCCTCTCATCTTTCTTTGCTTGAATTGTATGAATTTTCGTTATTTTGATTCAAATTTTGTATTTCAAGGGTTTAACAGCGGAATGTATCGTCTTAGGATGTATGGGGTGCCCGGAAACCGCAAAAACAAGCCTAACTTCTTCGTTGTTTATTTCGACGCCGATCAATGTTGGCACTAGAACGCCGATCTGCCACCACATGATGGAATTCAACAGGTGTTCTCTGCATGCTGCTTCAAATTCAATAAGAGTGACTACTGTGTGTGATGAAGCTAGCTGCAGACGAAACAACGTGAGGACACTTGTACGTGGCTCAGTACTTAAACTATGCTATCGATCATCCCAATATCTTGATGTAGACAAACAATCGAGCTTCTCTGTAGTTCAGACAAATAAAGGTAACATGGAAGTGGTGCCCACTTGGCCCCTTGCTGGGTCACCATGTGCTCGTCGGCTGCACCATTGTTCATTTTCTGGCCTAATTGTTGCTGACCCCTCCCTCTGGTATTGTTAGGCACTTAAAAGTCACTTCACGTTGTATTGTTGCTCTCATCAATCCCCCTAACACGTTGGTGCCTGATTTGACCCAGGAAGGTGGAAGGTACCTCACCGTCGTCCTTACAAATACCTCGTCCTCGACTCCATCTTAATTCTTCCTCCACCACACAACACCTCCAAACTTTCCTCGACACCTTGCCTTATTCCAGATCTTTCTCGACCAACAACACAATTTCATACCTCATACAACTCATACAGCCACTACACTCAATTACTTACAATCGCCAACATGTCCACTCTCGACCTCGCCGTACCCACTGCTCCTGGTCTCTCCCTTGGAGACCTGATCTCGACCACTGCCTTCGAGTCGGAGGAGAGCGTAAGTGCACCATTCTTTCCTTTCGATCCCATTCGTATGCATTTGAGATACCTTGTACTCCGAAACTCTCCCCTTGCCCGATCTATGCAGTGCCCTGGCTGCGATTGACATGGCATTGCAATTCCAGCTGTAGTAGATCGAGACATGATTATTCGTGCACTCGATCTAAGCTCACAATTGTCTGCAATCGACCTGATTCTCGGGCTCGTTCCCCAAGGAACAAGTTTGTTTCCGATCTCATCGGTTGTTCACTTTCATTTTCCATCCCAGCCTTGCCCCACTCCAGTCAAAACAAAACAAACAGTCGCCTCCGCGACGCGAGCTGCCCTACCATTCCTCATCAACACAACACAACCACATTTCTCGCTGCACACTTCTACCACCCACAATTCCTGTAAATCACTGCGCTTTTGCTCTCGGCATTCGCGCTCGCTATCTTGCATGATCAAGATTGTTGTACGCTTCTTCACCTTATCGTCGATCTGTTCAGCTCTGCTTCTGTTCTGTCACACTCTTACACGGTCTCGATCTATTCTCCCCTTTTTGCATTCAACAAACACGCATGAGATACACTGCTGACATCATTTTCTCGTTCAGATGGCCGACGAAATCGCCCCAAAGGCTGACACACCGGTCACTGAAACCCCAACCAAGGTCAAGCCGGCCAGAAAGACCCCAGTTAAGAAGGCAAAGGTCGCCGCCGAGGATGGTGAGAACGGAGATGTTGTTTTTAGTGACGCTGAGCCCGAGACTCCCGCTAAGGTCAAGAAACCCCGCAAGACTCCAGTCAAGAAGGAGAGTGCGAAGCCAAAGGAGGGCGAAGATGCTGATGCTGAGGAACCAACTACCCCAAAGGTCCGTTCATCCAGATTCCTCGTTTCCTCTGACTTTGCTGATGTACAAACAGGCTACCGCTCCAAAGAAGCGTGGTCCCAACAAGAAGAAGGCTGATGCTACTCCTGCTACCCCCGCCACTCCAACTGGTGCCGAAAATGGCGATGTCGACATGACCACACCAGCTACCAACGGCGGTGCGAAGGCTTCAGGCAAGAAGCGTGGTCCAGCCAAGGCCGCTGATGGCGAGACCCCAACAAAGAAGCCAAAGGCTACCCCTGGTGAAACTCCTGACAAGCGCGCCAAGTCAGCTGCCGTCAAGTTCCCCGAGTGCTGGGCCGAGTTCACCGATGAGGATAAGTTGATCGTTAACATGCGCAAGGCCAACAAGGGATGGGGTGAGATTGAGGTCGCCTGGGCTGAGTTGACTGGAAAGAAGCCTGGCAAGGACTCTATCCGCAAGCGTTATCCTAAACTCGAGGCTGTCTCCCAGGACTTCAAGGATGAGGATGTAAGTTGATAAATTCTACCCCGAACATTTTGATTCTATTGCTGACGGTTATACCCCAGCTTCCATTGATCTCCAATGTCAAGAAGAGCGTTGATGAGGAAACCGAGGCTGCCATCAAGAAGATCAAGGCCGATGCCTGGAACAAAATTAGTGAGAGAGCCAAGGCCGCTGGTGGTGGTGATTACAAGGGCGCTGCCATCGAGAAGAAGTGGGCCTTCATGAAGAAGAACAGTAAGTCAATGCTCCCAACTTTTCAGACCCCAAAGCTAACATTCACACAGACCAAATCAATGACAAGGGCGAGTACATCGTACCAGCTGCTATTGAGGAGGTTGACGAAGACATGGAAAGCCTTACAGTCGCCGACGAGCCTGCTGCCACCAACGGTGACGGTCACGCCGAGGAAGAAGTTGAGGCTGACGCCATGGAGGAATAGATGGACAGCACTTTGGCTCGATACTTTGTTGATTCCTTCGGTCTCTCATGTATCACACGCCTCGGTCGATCTTTTGATTCTGGTTCATTTGTTTCCGGAAGATACAGAGATCTAGCTTTCTCTTCTTTCTTTCTTCCTATCTTCGTTACTGTTCTTCGGCTGCTTGCTCTTCCAACTCTCGCGTGCGAGATTTGAATCGCTTTTTCATTTCTCGCTGCTTGATGCGGACTTGCTCGCAGGTTATTTGATGATACTCTGGGTTGGTTCTTTGCAAAATGGGGTTGTTGTTTTCTGCGTATTCATGTCTGCTTTGCACTGCTAGGAGGTGTTGAGGATGGAGCAGTTGCGCATGCAGGCGAGCACTATATGTGCATTCATACTTGTGCTGAAGCACTTGATACAAAAATGGGTTCTTTAAAAACGATTTGACCCCTGACTAAAATTTAGTGACTTTGTGATGGCTAAAATTTGCCTTTATTCATATTTATGGGACTGTTCTCCTTCGGCATAATACCTGGATGGTCATCATCTGTGAGAGTGTGGGGAACTTCTCGCCAACACTCCCATCAGTTCAATCGTAACGGAATATTAGACATCACAATCCCCTCGAGGAGAAAAGTGTTGATTCTATGATCTTGCGGTTTAGAGTCCCAACGAAATGGGAGTGTTCAGAACAGATTGGAATCGGTACAGGAGCTAGATGTGGTTTTGAAAGCTGGAATTCCAACTTTTGTCATGCCCATTTCGCCTAACACAAGCAATGCACAGCTTTCACAACAGACTCGTGGGATTTCAAAATTTTGTTTTATCATCTCTCGTTCTATTCGTTGCTAGTTCTTGATATTTCTCCCACCTTGAGAAGTTCTCTTTCCACCACGGCAGTACACATCCTTCCAGGCGCACCTATCCACGCCCCCGTCTTTCCCTCCCAATAATATCCTCCAGACGAGCAATCTCCCTATCCTTGTCCTTAACATCTTCCCCACACTTCTCAACCTTATTAATTGCTCGTCGATAATCCTCCTTGAGATCTAAAAATCCCTTCTTCTGCACCAGCGCAAGGTTATCCAGTGGCGCATCGAGCGTTTTCTTCGTGCCGACTTCGACCCTGTAGAGTGTTTGTTAGTTCCTTCTCTCAAAAGTAAAGTACAGAAGGAGAGGAGATGGGGGAACTTACATGCTGAACATTTTCTCCAATGTCATCATCTTCCTCTCTGCTCCGCCTTGGCTGGTGAAGTCTATATCTTTGATGGAGGCACCCAATAGCATTTCAATTGGTGCGAGGATGCCTTTCTTGAAGTCAAGACATTGCAAGTTAGCCATATCTGAAGCTGGGCCTCTGTACATATTTCCTGACCCTTTTGCCGTAGATTGAGAGTTCCGGGTGGGGGACGATCCCAAAGGAGTCTTGAGGCTAGATCCATCTTCAGACTCATCATTGACCGAAGCTGTTGGCCAGTTTTTCTCAACCCGAATAGATTGCGAAACGAAAAGCGGAAGATCGGGGGAGGTACTCTCCGGTGTCATCCGAACTTCGGGTACAGTTGTACCTTCAGTGTGAGGGCGTAGACGTGGCGCAGCGGGAGAGTAACTGGGAGGCACCTTCGGACCAACTTTGGAAGGCTGGGGGACCATTTGACGAGGATGAGAGTATGTATCATCTCCAGTTGTATTGGAGTATGGATTAGAGGAGTGTCTTTGTTCCGAACGGAGCTTAGATGAAGTGGGTTCTAGTCCAGTCGAAGGCGAAGGATGGCGGAAGCGGTTCTGTGGTGGGTGCCACTGTGTCACGCGTCGAGCTGGGCTTTGCGAACGACTAGAGGGAACAGGGAGAGAATTCGCGTAGGAAGACTCGCTTCTTGCCTCGCTCTTCTTTCGTTGCTTGGGAGCCTCTTCGTCCAAGTCCTCATCCCAGATAGGTCTCTTTCGCTGCCTAGGTTGAGGAGCGTGGTGTTTCGGTGGAGAGTTGTCGTATTTGTCCTCGAGTTTGTCAGGCTGTTTATCTGGGATATTCTTTCTAGGCTGTGCTAGTTGAGGATTGTAGTGCCTTGGTCGGGGATCTTGGTATCCATATTGGTGCTCGGACCTATCATCCATATCGACATCCTCTTCATCTGCTTCCCGAGCGCGATATCTCTTCCTCTCAGCAAGCAGAAACTACATTCGAGCATTATGCTCCTTTTCCTTCTTTTTCTGGCCCGCTTCCCACCTTCTCCATTGGCTGTCTGGACTCAGTGGCAGTACGGACAATGGGTTGAATTGCCGTTCTGTCAGTTGTGCTTTGGTCGGCCCTTTGAAGGTCGTAGGTCGTGGATCCCAAACATATGGCTTAAGTTCTGAATCTTCGACCTCGGAGTCGACTTCAGGCTGGTAGCGATTTGCGTTGTAGGGATCAGGTCCACGCCCGCTTCGATTTTTGGTCCTGAAGTTACCACCCCTGCGGTTTCTGCGGCTCGACATATTGTGTGGAGGGTTGGCTAGTACTAAGGGTTTGAGGCTTGGTATACTGGTATGTATGTGTAATATAATACACCGCTCGAAGTGGTCGGAAGTACTCGGAAGGATGCTGGGCTGTTTGGAAGGGGAGGAGGAGCCTCCTTGGCCTATGAACTGTTGTTGTTTCCCAGATCTTGACGAAAGAGACTTGAAGAAAACAAGAGAGAATCGAACTCTTTGTCGTACATCTCGGGTATGTAAATAGATACAAGAAGTAGCACAATACCGAAGAAGATCTAGGAGTAAATCTCTATTGTCTGTGGAGAAGAGAGGAGGAAGGACGGAGGATGCAGCTGGAATGTCGAACGCTTATACCCACCTCGATTTCTGCAGCGCGCACCAGTCAGTTAAGCGAGGTCCATGTCGCATCTTGTATGAATCATACGGATTAATCAATCACCATCTGATGATGTTTTGGCTGGATCGTGCATGCGGCATTTGGCGTTCCCTTTGTTTATGCTGGGAAATTTGGGCGCTTAAGCGAGGGACGACGCCAAGACCTATCATCTGGGGGAGGGCTTCATTGTTTAATTCAAAAGAATGATATGAAAGAAGTAGAAAATATGTTTTAATCACACCATATATAAACCATACAACAGGCAAAGAAAGGTATAAAGCTCTTTGAGGATTTGTTTCGTCTGAACAATTGAAACGCTAAAGTAGTATAAATTGAAGTCTTTTGAATACTTGAAATATTTTCTTCGCATTCTAAATTCTTGTGTCGATTCAATCCCTGAGCTGATAGTTATCTTTTACTAATTTAACACCACCTCAAAGCTAACTATTCTGCAATAATGTGTACCCAAAAATATATCACAATGAGTTGTGGGCATAACATCACAGCAGACGGCAAACCTGAAATCATATATTGCCAATGGGTACTTAATACGTTTGAAGACACAAAACGGGTGCCGATCCTCATAGATCTGAATCGAACTATAGGTAAGGGTAGAAAATTTGCGGAATAGTTTCGGAACAACGATATAACAAAAGGGCCAGCCCTACGACACTCGCGTGTGCTAGACATTGAATACAAAACGGTATTGAGAGCAGGTCTCAAGCATTGTCCCCTGAGGAAGGAGAATGAAAGGCGCGCTGAACCATGTTCTAACTGTCTGTGAGAGTTCAATTAGCGGAGAACGTCTATGTTTCTAGAAATCTGTTTTGTAAGGGCCAAATCGGCCAAGGGAATGACGTCGCCTACTGTAGTCAGGCTCAAAAATTACATTTATGTCACTTCACTTTTCCGTCTCGACAAATCTTGTAAGAGCCAACTTCTCACTAGTAGTGATGATCAATTATCTTGGGTGTGGATTCGATTGTTACCAAGTGCTATTCGATTAATATGAAGCCATTGTTTTAGTGAATGCGAGGTATTTTTTGCAAACCAACCACCTTGTCCGCACGGTAATTTCACTGTTTGCAGATGTCGACGACTAAGCTCGATTGATCGATCCATAATACGGTAATAACTTGCAATTAATAAAGGTAGGGATACTGATTAAAATAAATTCAAATCTGATGGTTTGCACTTTGTTGCTACACAACTTTTTAAAACATCCTTTTGAGATGAATAACAAGCCACCACATCAGTAGAATCCTTTAAGATTATTTCAAGGTATCACAGACTGAAAAAAAAATGCAGATAATTCAAAACTCGGTGGAATTATTTTCGCTGTACGTATTCCAAGGACTCCAAGTCCCTCGTCAAAACAACAGAAACCAAGCCCTGAAAGTAAAGCCTCTTCATCCTCATCATCTCAATCCCGATCCCGAGCCCTCCTACCCTCCCTCTTCATCTTCTCAATATAAACCTCCAGCTCCTCTGCATATCTCTTCCACTCGCCAACGGAGTCAACTCGCGCATACACAACATTATCCAGATCGGTGTTGAGGTGCGCAGCAGCTCTAAATAGTAAAACGGAGGAGTTAGTAAACAAACAAACAAATAACTTTTTAATACATGTGACGGATTTGATACGAGAAGAAGAAAAGAAAAACTTACCTCTCAAGAACCTCCTCAAAGTCAGCACTCCCGTTCTCACTAGCGAGCTTCACGGCGCCTACATCCGTACCCTCAGGGTCGGGTGGTAAGCTTGTGAGCTTCCGCGCGAAGATCGTGAGGCCGCTTAGCTTGAAGCCGTGTGGTTCATCGGGCGGGATTGGGATTGGGTTATCTTCTTCAGTATCGGTGTAGTAGTGGGCTGAAGATTGTTGTTGGTGTGCGCCAGATGGGGTTTGGTGGAAGTGGGAAGGGACGCGATGAGGATAAGGACGGGGTGGTGATGGTGGTGGTGGAGCTTGAAATCCTTCTAGACTTGCACTTCGGCCGCGATATGGGGGCCCTGAGTGCTGTAAACCGAAGCGCTCTCCTGGGTAGCGGTCCCGGCGTGGGGGAGTTTGAGCTCGAGCTCGATGTCGGGGAGGAGTTGGAGGGGAAGAGCCGAGGCGAGTGGATGGGGATGGGGATTGTGAGCGACGACCTTCTCCCATGGGAAAGTCTTCGTCGTCGTCCTCGTCATCAGCTTGGCCTGGATTGGGTTGACGATCGCCCTCATCCGCGTCCTCTTCTTCTGGCCGTTCTTCGTATGTGTTGTAGAGTGTTGGACCTGCTTTCCTCGGGGCGTAGACGTAGGGAATTCGACCGGGGATTTTGATATTGGGGTGTGGGGTGCGACCTTCCATTCTCTGTTGAGGGTTTGAGTTAGGAATTGTAATTCTTGCATTGGGGTCGGAGGCTATGGGGACTCTTGAAGTGTGGAGGTTAAACTTACTGCTGATGTATTGGAGATTGGGATTGGTGCTGTTGAGGAAGTCGACGAGGTAGACTCGAGGTTGGTTGGGATTGGTTGGGATTGGTTGAGGTAGGTAGGGATTGATGTCCAAGTTGTACTTGAAGATGTAATGAAGATGGAATTGAGTTGAGGGATGGTTGAGTTTGAATTCTATCTCAAGATTGTGTGTTGAAGTTGTCTGTCTGTTTTCAAAGCAGCAGCAAGGTCCCCTCTCGAAAAGCGTTGCTTAAATGCCCCTCTCAGAAGCCGAAGTTGATTAGAATTTCACTTAGCGCCCTTATGCCATTAACCCCTGTCTTCTTGATAACCGTTCGATTGTTCTAGACTTCCACTCTAATTAGTAAATTCTAAGAGATTTGTACGATAATTCACGGCAATAGACCCCTGTAAACGACCATTAACTCGAAAAAAGAGGGGCGGGGGATATGTTGATGGCTCAATTGAGCGTAGTCGAGGTTTTCTTAGAGGTGCTGCGCGCTTCGAGGGCTTTTTGGGCCAATGAGACGGGTTCATTGACAAATTGTGCTAGGTCGTCTAATTTTAAAGGCAAGGAAGGTGGGTTTTTGCTAGGGAGACAGGACTGGCCGATGGACGGATTCGGCAGAGCGATATAGAACTTAATGAGATTAGGCGTATTGAGTTTATGTCATGTCTGAAGTTCTCACACAGGGAGATAAGCTATCTGATCATTCTTCAAAATGGCTTTACGTTGTTAGGTAGTTGAAGATACCTTCAAGCTTGGGAAAGATGCACGCCTGCTATAAGCCTGGTAACATGTTCGTCCTGTTCTGTGATTCCAAAATCACTCTTGTGGGTGTATCCAGCACAACATGTGCCTCAGTTTAATCTCTCCCCTGAATAATCAAAATTCTTGTTGACTTTGGTGAGGGAGGATACTTTATATTGTTCTGTACAAGCAATGGAGGAGGATACTGGAAAGCATAAGGGGAAGTAGCTGATGACAAGTATTATGCACTTGGCAGAATTTGTACTTGGTGATCAAAAAGTGCGATAGAGGATGGAGATCAGGGATTTATATACCATGAGCTCAATAGAAACATCAATAACTTGCTTGATGTGTAAGTCATAGCTTGACAATCATTCACCTCAAGCGCTTGAAGTTTCTAGCGCATTACTTATTTTAATTCATCCATGTGATCCCTGACAAGTTTGGTATTGCTTGTAAGTAAGCTTTGTCTAGGAGTTTTATTGGTTTTGTTTTGGAGCTTCAATGCACAAAAGCAAGCACGTTACCCTGCCTGACAAAATCGAATGCACCTCAAACTGCTAATTGCTCAATAACAAAACCAGCTCTCTTACAAACAAAGTAATAATCACTACTTAGCCAATACTGTGAGAATGGCTTTGCCTTCTTTAATCCATTGTTTGGCTTTGTTTTCAAAGTGTCAGGAGCAGTTCAATTTAACCGAGCCCAGAAAAGGAGGCGGCGGTGCTCCCCATATTGCGCCACATCTGTGCCTAGCAGTGGCTGTGCTCCACCCCCGCATTCTGGCGTTGAGTTCAGCAAGTATTCCGGGGCTCAAAGGGCGATTCTCGGACTCTCGGTGAGGAGGTTAGATGGATCTCGGGGTGGAGGTACCTGGTCTCATTTTCATGCTGTTTGGTCTGATATTAAGGGATGTGGCCGAGAGGTTTGAATACTGTTGCCTTGGTGTATTGATTGAGGCCCCTTGAAAGCCGTGTTTCTGGGTGCAGTATGTGAAAGGCGAAGATCAAGAGGTTTCTCGCTCTGGGATGCCCCTGAATGAGGAATCTACCAGGAGTTAAGCCCCAAGTAAAACGCTCTAGACCGGGAGTGACAACTATGAACTGTTTGTCTTAACGGAAATGTAAGCTGACTTTTCTCAACCCTCATCAGCTGAAAGGCGGATCACAACAGGTGATGGGGGCAACAGGTTTCCTTTCCCGTAGACGGTAGGTAAGAATCCGGTACCTTTCTTCCACAAAAGGAGCTATGGCCACAATTTTGCCACAATCAATTGGAGGGCCTCCACTTCAGCCTCACGGTTGCCTGTCCCAAACTCCCGTCTCTTTGCCATGGTCTTTCAAGCCTCTACTCGGCGTGAGTCAGTACAGCAGGCAGAGAGGAGGGCCCTGATACCTTGATGAGAACGATACCTAATCTATAAAATGATCCCATCAAATTCTCTCTAACTTTACCCATATCGGGCATCCCGAGCTTCGGATTCTGCCTTTCCACCAGCCCATCCCCACAAGTTCAGCCTCGTTGGTGTTGACAAGGATCAGCCGACACTGCACCAACTCGAAAGGCGCTAGGCCAGCCTCACCCAATCCCGATAAGACAAGCACCTCTTCCACCTCTTCCACCTCGTCCTGCAGCTGCACCGCTACATCGTGCATTTCATAACGCCTTTCCTCCAGCACTTGGCACAACACAGTCGTGTCACCGTCACCGACATCCCAGCAGCCCGAATTTCTTTAAGTAGAGATCCATCCGCCCTTCTGCTGTTCACTCTGGAGTGCAGCTGGAGCAATACGAAGTACACAAAGTCGAGGTAAGCTGCCTGTCTGCCTATTTGCCTGCTGACCTGTGCCTCCTCCCTTCCCTCCCATCACATCACCGCCTGCCTGGTCTGCCTTGTGATTGGAAGTCTCCAAAGTTACACCCTTCTCTGAGCCACCTCTCACAGACAGTTGTCATCTGCTCCGGCAACGGAGCTTCAACCCTCAATAGTGAACTTCAAGCTGATCTTTACTGCAGTGCTACAAAGGCAGTGACTACCCAACTCCGAAAGCAGCCACGGCCAAGGCAGCAACCAGACAAATCTTCCACTACCTAGGCAAGAGATCCTGCAACTCTCTGCAGCTTGCTGAACCTCACCTTTTCCTCCTCCAAGATCCCCCACAAACACACACACAAACGGCATCATGGATACTCCCAGCACAAGTCAGAGTGAGCAGGTGGTCGAGAGAGAAGGCGGAGTTCCTGCCGCTGGAGAAGGAAGCTCAAGCACACAAGTCGAAACCAAATCACCTAAATCCACCGAGAAGTCGACGACGAAGTGCAAGAAGTCCAAGAAGCACAAGGAACAAGACAAGGCTGGAAAGTCCAAGTCGAAGAAGGCCAAGGAGAAGAAGGTTGTCGAGAGCGATTCAAATGATAGCTCGAGTGACTCGGACTCTGATGACAGCGATTCTGATTCCAGCGAGTCGGAGGAGGATTCGGAAACAGAGACTGAGAAGGAGAAGCGTAAGCGGAAGTCAAAGAAGAAGGCGAAGAAAGCCAAGGACAAACGCAAATCCAAATCCAAGAAGAAGTCACGCAAGGAGGTAAGTTTAGATTCTGGAGCTCGCAGGACATGTGCTAATAGCCTCAAGGTATCGTCTGAATCGGAATCGGATTCAGACAGCGATAGCGATGCGGAGACCGACGCCGAAGATGAGGATGAGGACGATGAAGTTGATACAAACGCGGAACTCCAACAACAACTTCTCCAAATGCAGCAAATGCAACAACTACAAGGACTTGGTCAGGCTGGTCTCGGTGGTCGGCTCAGAGGTGGTCGTCGAGCTGCCTTGGGGGGATTGGGAGGAGGTGCTGCTCGATTGCAGGCTGCTAGAAATGCCAAGCAACTGGCGGCTCTTGGTCTCGATCCTAATGGCAAGAAGATCAAGAAGGATAAGAAAAAGAAGGGCAAGCGAGGCAGCAAGCTCGAGTTCAAGAGAGTTGATCAGTTGTGGGATTCTACCATCCACAACTACAAGCTCACTGACACTGCCGAGGACGAGGAGAGCTCTGAGTATGATCAATATCTCTTCAATGTTCGGAGAACTTTTGATTGGGAGGGGAAGTTCAAGGTATGTTGTTCTGTTTGATCCCCTTGGATGTGTTGCTTCCGCAACCAACATCACTACAGCGCCAAGGACATATGCTAACTCTCGACTAGACCACTGTCGTTGATATCAAGAGCAAGCTGATCAAGGAAGCGCTCACTGATGTCATGGATGGTGTCAAGGGTGTCAGTCTTGTAGAAGAAACCCCTTGCGTCGACCCCAACCTCCTCTTCCTCTACCTCGAAGACCTCCGCAAGCTCGCCAAGGAACTCAAGAACAAGAAGATCACAGTCAAAAAGGGCAAGAAGAAGGCAATCAAGCGTAATGAGACCAAGCGAAAGCATCTCAAGGTCCTTCTCAAATACCTCGACAAGGATTACGCCGCTACCAAGAAGACGTTGTACCCTATGCTGGAGTCTGGTCTAATCTCCTTCGAATACCTCTGGGCCTTGTACAAGCCAAATACGCTTGCATACACCACCACCTATGGCTCCGCCGATGAACCCCGTGCTTTCAAAATTGAACTTGCTGAGAAGGAGGCTAGTTTCATGAAGGGCGAGTGGTATAACATCGAGGGCAAGTACTTGGAGTATGATGGAAAGACATGGGGCATGGGTAAGTTTGTCTCTGACTCATTTTGGACACTCACTGACATATATTAGGCACAATGGACTGCGATGTTCCGGCTTTCAAGGGAGCACGAAAGATCACCAGTCTCAACTGCTATCCCTTGAAGTACCACAAAAACGAAGAGAAGCTACGAGCTGATCTTATTGCCCGTGGCAAGAAATTCGTCTCTCTGCAAGGCGTCAACTACAAGAGTCATGAAGGAATGGCTTACGTGAAAAAGAAAAGACAAATCATCAAAGTCAACATCAATGGTAGAATCATGATTGACCCTGCGATTCATCGACGAATCTTGCCCAACTATCAAGTCAGTACTGTAAAGCCAAAGGATCCAGATCTTCTGGATTCCGACTCTGACGATTCGGATTCGGATGGAGGCTGTTGCCATGAGTATGGTCCCCGTCGCTCCTCAATCACCTCATTTGCTAACGTCATTTTAGTAGCTCCGACGATGATCATGGTCACACCTTTGAGGCTCGCCAAGAGAAGGACGACGACGAGGAACCAAAGATGAAGATGAAGGTTGTTCTAGATGAAAAGAATGAGCCCCGCCTCGTCCAGGTTCCAGTCGATGCTGACGGCCAAGAGATTGCCGTTGAGAAGCTCGAGGAAGTCCCCAGCAAGATGGTTACCAAGAGTGGCGAAACTGTAGTCGTTGAAGAGGACAAGAAGGCACTTCCCGTCTTTACAGACGAGGAGTATTTGATTGCATCGCCGGTTGTTCTCGGCTTCGCCTTTGCTGAGAAGTTATGGCTTGAGTTCACGGTCTCTGGTGTCAAGGAGATCGTATGGAACGAAGGCGCTTACGATTCTCTTGTTCTAGAGGACAACACCAAGGCCATCGTGAAGGCTTTGGTCGAATCCCACAAGTATCACCCAGCAGAGAGCATCGACGATGTTATTCAAGGTAAGGGCAAGGGCTTGGTTGCTGTCCTTCATGGACCTCCAGGTACCGGAAAGACCCTGACTGCTGAAGGCATCTCTGAGCTCCTCAAATGTCCATTGTACATGGTCTCGGCGGGAGAACTTGGTACAGATCCACGAACACTTGAGGGCGAGCTGCAAAAGATTCTTGACATTGCTCATGCATGGGGTGCGGTTCTTCTCCTGGATGAGGCAGATGTCTTCCTAGAGAAGCGTACCATTCAGGACATCCACCGAAATGCTCTCGTCTCCATCTTCCTCCGTCTCTTGGAGTACTTCCAGGGTATTCTCTTCTTGACTACGAATCGCGTTGAGACTTTCGACGATGCCTTCCAATCAAGAATCCACATCGCCCTTCGATATGGCGAGTTGAGTCCAAAGGCCAAGAAGAGCGTCTTTAAGATGTTCATTGAGCGTGTGAGAGTCCTCGAAGGTGTTGACACAATGCCTTTCACTGAGGAGGATTACAACTCTCTTGCTCGGAACAACCTCAATGGTCGCCAGGTATGCTATACAATCATCCTACCGGTGCATCTGCAGCTAACAATTCACAGATCAAGAACACCATCCGTACGGCCCAGGCACTAGCAGTCAACAAGGGCGAGCCTCTGAGCATGGAGCACATCAAGCGTGTCCTTGACGTCTCGAACGCCTTCGACCGCGACTTGAAGGGTGGCACAGGTTTCGAGGATGCCATGCGTGGCTACTTCTAAACTCCCATCTCCCATTTCCCCACTAAATTGCCACCAACTCGCCTGTTCATCACCCATTTGCTTCTCGTTTTATTTCTACTTTTTCAATTTCCCTGACGCAGACAGAATTTCACGGCGCATGATTGACGGATACGACGGATATGACATGACATGGCAGCACAGTACAGAATATCTTTTCGGTAGGAAACCGAATTAATAAATGAATGGAAATTCAGCGAGCGAGCGAGCATAAATTGATTTTATTGTTTTCTTGCGAATTCTACCTTCTGCGTCTTTTTTTTCCTCCCCCATTTCCCTGCTCTGTTTGGTTGGATGGCGTTGTGATTTAGGTTGTGATGCTGAGACACTCTCCTCTTCTTTTGGATGGGGATTAGGATGGGCATCGGGTTTGGAGTGGGTTGGGGTGGGTTAAGGTTAGGATGGATGGTGGGTGGGGTTTATGGAGTGCAAATACAATGAATTTTCCTTCTTTCTTGGGAAATTGTTTTTGGCTGGTGATCAAAGGGATTGATCAACAGTCGTATTTAGTGATGGTGAGTGAGGATGAGTGGTTGAGATTAGGCACCTAGGTATTTATGTGTTTGTTGGGCGGGTAATTGAACATACACCTCTCCTGAAATACCTCTTCTAAAAATCATTCCCTGTCTTGAATATGTGAGTGAGTGAGTCGGTGAATGGGTCTATTGATAAATGGCTCGTCGACTTGGGTAGGTACCTTCTCCTGCCTGTTCTTCTCTTCTTTTTTTATTTTATTTAAGTACGTCTTCATTGCCTCTCTTTGCCGTCGTATCAACCTCGATGAAGAAGCTTTCGAATACACGGACATGATTCTCTGCTTCGAGTGATTTTGGTGGAAAGTTATCAGTTAGCATGTTTAGTCGTAATTGATCCTTTTGTGGTTTGGGTTGCGAAGTATTTTATTGGGGGTGGAGTAGGTTTTGGGTAGAGGGTACGCAGGTGGGATGGGATGGGATGGGATGGAAGTGGTGTTGGCAGAGGGATGGAAGTGGTGAGTGTGTTGACGGTGATTTGGGGGTTGACAATAACTATGAGAGCAGATGGGTTCATCTGAATAGTATTAGAGGAAGAA
>JAFJYG010000356.1:0-49398 GCA_017366145.1 Cadophora sp. M221 | reverse complement strand
CCCCCGCAGACCCTCGCACCAGTCGCCGTATCCTACAGTTTCGCATCCTCAAACTGCCCCTCGGAATACACCTTCGCCGCCCCCCGAACAGCGCTCGAGAACGCCTACTTGACACTAGCGATGCGTCGCAGCGATCGAGATTTCGACGGCCATGGGGCTTGGGTTGATTTCAACAGTCTGGATGTTGAGGGCTGCTGGACGACGGGCGGGCCGAATGCTACGTGTCCGTATAGAGAGACGGTGGGTGAGGAGAATGATTTGCAGAAGAGGGTTATTTTGGTATGTTATCACTTCCCTCTTTCTCCTTGACCCTTCCCTTTCTGTTTCTGTTTCTCGCATATATGAAAACAAGCACAAACAAAAGCACACATAAAATTAACGCAGCGACCAGGTCCCAACAATAGCAGCGATAATCGTCCTAATCGTAACCAGCCTCACGGTCTTCGTCAAGTGCGTCGGGAACAGGAGTTCCAAGCGGCGGGTGAGGAAGAGGAGTATGATGACGACGGCCAGGAATGGGTTTGTTTATGAAGGCGTGCCTTCTTGATCATTCGCAAAAAAAAAAGAAATTAAAAAAAGTAGGGATGGGAAGAAGGAGTTTAAGGAGGAAAGGAGAGGGAAAGAGGGGATGGAAGTTTAATTATATTGTAATGGATGGTATGTAACAAGAATTTGTTTTTAAAATGGATTTGGAGAGGGGAAGAGCGGATTAGTTGGATGTACGAAGAAGATGGATGGATAGATATTCATTTAGGGGAGTGTCTATCATCAGGGCCTGATTTAACTTGTCTTTTTTGCTTTTAAATCATCAAATAGAGTTCATGCATGTCCTGTATGTATAAAGAGCTGGATCTTGGAAAATATGATTGCGAGTATCAATGCCTGTCAAAAAAAAAAGGAGCAATGTGAATTTTGTGAGATGCCTGCGTCCGTATTCCAACGCCTCTTTGCCCTACCCTGCCTGCAAAAATCAAACGGTACCAAGGCAGCAAAAAATGTACTCTAAACGCCTACCAATCAAGCAACCAGCGGGAAAGCCTCCCATATCCATGAATTGTAAACCTACCTTTCACATAAAGCCCAGCCTAGCCTTGCTTAGACGCCGGATCTCAAAGCATTGCTACTCAGCTCTCAGGGCGTGCTTCGCAAAAAGCAAGTCTAATTAATGGTGTAACCCAGAACCAGATCCGACATCATTCTCGCTAACCTCGCTCCCAACCTCAGTCCAAGAGCCGGGTGTTGAGATACCCTCTCCATCAACGCTCATAACATCCGCTTCACTCGTAGCACCACTTCTTGGAGCCCAGACTTCCTCGCCTGAACCAGCCAGCGAGGCAGAGTCGGTGGGTGTAACGTCGCCACTGCCTGGGACGGAGATATCTGGGTCGTTGAATGTGGGAGAGCCCGGTGTGCGGATTTCTAGGTGTGAGGGGGATGCAGAGCGAGGTGTTGCGGGGAGGGGAGAGTAGAAGCTATTTGCGTTGGCAGTGCTTGCCCATGCGTGGATGGAAGCGTAGGCCGAATCGTCTCGGGGTGCCATGTTGGTGTAGTCTGTGTCCTCCATCATGGGATAGGAGACTGGTGGGTCTGGAACGGCTTCGGAGGTATCGATTAGTTGGTCGGCGATGGTGGCGGTTGTCTGACGGGATTCTTTGGGCTCTTCATTTGCGGAGTATAGATCGGACATGACTTCCATCCTTTCTGATTCCTCGGGAGACATCAGGCTAGAATCTACTGCTCGCTGCTCATCTGTGTCGATGTTGTGTTCGTCGCCGAAGGGATTGGCGTAGAACGACCCTCTATTCAATCCTCTCACCTTACGACTTCGAAGTCCCTCCTCAGCCTCACCACGAATATCTGCGCCGGTGTTGTAGACATATGTTCCCTTCTCAGCCGTATGATCTTCCTGCAAGAAATCCTCAAAACTCGACCCGCGGCTCCGATTTGCCGGTCTGTCACCATTCATCTTCCGCTCCTTCTCCAGCTTCTCCAGATGCACTGCATTCCAGTACATCAACTCTTCACGCTGACGACGTTTAGATTCCTCATCTGCGTCGACGCCCAGATCGGCTCCTGCTTGGCTTTGGAGAAAGCCCTCTGCGTCTTCGGGGCGGTTGAATCGAGGCTGTTGGGATGCGGGGTTGATCTCGTCACCGAGCGAGTGGAGGGCGATGGCTATCCGACGGCGGACATCTTCTGCGAATTGTCGTGCTTGGGGGGATTCGTAGACGGCAATAGCAGCCTGCAATGCTTAGTAAATAACTTGTAGAGGGTAGAGTAATAGACTTACAGCAACCGCCGCGGCGACAACCACTATGGCACCTGAAACGACCACCGGGTGAGAAGGCATGTCCGAAATGTACAAAGAAAGGAAAGCAAAGAGGTCAAGATTTGTAGGGAATTAGGTTGATGATTTGAAAGGAAAGAGGGTTTGTTGAAGTGAAAAGCTGGAAAGGTTATTGATAGGAGGGAGAGAGAAGGATAGGTCCAGATGTTGGAGCCTCGAAGGCGAAGTTGACTGACTTGCGCGTCCATGCGAGACCCATGAGATCTGCCTTGCAGGGTGTCTGGTGATCCCGCCTATCACGTCCAGGGATTGGATGGGAAATCGAACTGACCTTTTGCAACCACGGCAGGCATTTGGACAGATTGCCTACAGTCGGGTAATATGAGGTGAAGGGGGAGAAGGGGAGGAGTAGGGAGAGGAGGAAGGTTGAAGTTGTCGAACGGTGAGAGAGAGGAATGATGTTGGATTTCGACAGATGCAGTGCAGTGCAGGGGATGATGCCGCTGCGGGTCTGGCACTCACCCCGCTATCTTGATTAAGCTGTGGCGATGTGGCTGATGCTGTTGATAAGAATGGAAGTTGTGGCGCTGCATCTTTGAGGGTTGGTTGACTCGGTCTTTGGGTAGACATCGAATTGAATTTCATAACGATGACGCAGCACCTCTGTCTTCTGTGTCAGATGGTTGAAACGAAACATAGAATGGCTTGTCAACATGACAATGACGAGTCGAGTTATGCCTTAGTTATTAGATTTCAAGCTTCGTGCTGGGCAAACGACCTACAGTAGGTTCTCATCCAGAAAGCAACCTCACCAGTCGTTTACTAAAATCACATTGGGATGTACGCATATTGGAAAGGGATTGAATGGATGTTTCAATGTCCAACCTCAGAGGGTAGAGTAATTTCTCATTTTGCTCTCATCAGCCTCATCGCCGCTTTCATTCTTTCGCCTCAGCGATCAATGCCATCCTATCCCATCCTTTGCAAACGAAATCCTTGATTCAATAAGAACGCCGACCAATGCAGACCAGACCCATAAACTCTAGGCTTGGACCCGACTCTAGAGTTCCTCAGCCCCCAAACCCCTTTTGAAAAAGACCAGACGGGACGCAAATAACTCGCCTCTCACCGCCAAAGAGGTCAGGAATGTCAAAACAACGCCAAATACTCATTCGCTCAATTCGCATTCTGATGGTATTAATCGAGTGTATGAAGTCGGTTTCATTCATTCTTTGCTTCCAGCTCCGACTCCCGGGGTAGCAGGAGAAGGTATCGCTGTTGCAGCGGGAATTTGGGGTGGTTCTTCCTCGGAGACGGATTGAGAACGGAGGAGATGAGATGCAATGGCGGGTTCATGAGTAATTGATGAGTTGGTGTGAAGCTCGCTAACTTGGCGTTCTGTCTGCAGTTAGTATTTCATACTTCTCTACATCTGTAAAGGAGACATACCCAGTTCTCTGATCCGCTGTCTCAACATCTGGTTCTCTCTGACTATTATCTGAGTCTCTGCTTGATAGAATGCACTCTCATCCCGTCCAGCAAGATTCCAAGTCTCGCCACCTTCACCACTGATAGAAGTTGATCTCATTCTTGGCGATGCTGTACGACTAGGTGTTCTTGATCGTCTATGCTGGAGATCTGCTCTAGCGAGATCAAACGAACTGCGTGGGTGGAGAGCTGCGGATGGAGAGCGAGGTGTAGACATGGCTGAGTGGCGAGCATTTTGGTTGGAGAAGGACATTGAACGTTCCGAAGTTGGGGTGGATTCGTCGATTACAGGAGCTGTTCCGTGATTTTGATCGGAAGTTCCTCGAGCAAGCTGTAGTTGTTGAAGCTCCTGTTGTTGGGTCCGGATCATTTGCAGGAGCCGGTTCTGAATCCTAGTCAGTCTTTGTCTATGCTCCTAAGTCCAGACATTATTTCCGACGCCGGCTTCACTCGAACCCAGGTAAAGACCTTTCTCCGCTATATGACTTCGGGCATTTAAACATTCAGAAGGATGACATACAACTTGCGCCTCTTGCTCCTGCTCTATCTCTTGATGTATTTCTCCCAAACTCGGTGCACGAAAGTGGTGAGGGTCCCCAGTAGCCATGATCGGCGAGCCCGTCAGAGAGTGTGGACTGGAGGTTCGATAGCCTGAGACGTGGGATTCGTTGACCATTTCGCCAGGTGAAGGTAGGGAGGGGTCGTTGAGTTGTAAATTCATCAAGACAGTAGAGCGTCTTCTGCCAGCATGGGAGGGTTGTCGATTTCTTGTGATGGAGCTGCTCGATGACCCTACAATTGTTATATTAGCATAAGATTCTGACCGAGTCTTGTGACAAGAGGTCTATTCCGGTCTGTCATGCAACTGTAGGGTGATTGTCTGCAGGCCACCCAACTGGGAGCAGCAGGGCATTTGCGGAGAGCGGGGACCCTAGCGGATTCCCTCCCTTTGCAGATATACACAATATGAAATCATACATACGTCTCGAATCTTCTTGTTGTAGGCCAGCATTCACAGCGGCGGCTGCTTGGAGAGAGGTTGAAGCGGATCGCGGAGAAGGAGAAGGTGTTTGGCCGCGCAGGGCAGCAGCAGCAGCAGTTTCTCCAGAACTCGATAGTGTTCGTGCCATGGTGGGTGATCCGGAAAGAGATATTGATCTTGAGGGAGGAAGGGAGTTCAAGTCGGGAGCCATTGGAGCTTTATTATAGCTTTGTTATATGAACTGGACGGCGTCGCTGATGGTGGGGAGTATCGGGATGGAATGGGCCTGGAGTCGAGCAAACTGATATGGAGGGGGACGTCGGAAGAGAAGGGACTGAAGGGATTGGTGGAAAGAAGGTCGCCTGCGATCAAATCAAATGATGTCGTAGGTGTTAGGGATCTGAGGATCTGACCGGCAAACTGGGTGAGGTAAGTGAGGTGAGGTGAGGTGATGTGAGTCAAGTTGGTGGAAAGGAGCGTGATCATGATGTTTGTTGAAAGCTGTTGGTCTGCCCAGGTGGGCTGGAAGCTCCTCCGCCTTGTGACGACGATCGCTTGTGGTGGGGTGGGCCGGGGTCCTGGCCTGGTGAGCTTCGTCTTAGCATGATTTGGACGTGAGCAAACGTCAACATCGGACTCACGTATTTTGATATCTTTAACTTCTACGATTCAAATCCATGTCACGTACATCGATGAATTCCCCATGTCCAATAATTCTAGACAAAGATTCAACACAGATACTCGCAGACAGGCACATTCAGACGCCATCACAGCCACCCAACTCCGTGCCATCTGGCCAGCAACCCCGATATTCTCAGCCACCAACACTGATCTTATTGAAATCGTTGTTGGACCAACCCACCTGGAGAATCGTCCGAACGATCGATCACGGGAGAGATTTGAAAGAATACTGGTTCTGACCATGAAGTTGCTACTTGGCATCGCGAAGTGGCACGATCACGCCACAAAAAGCACTCGACTCTTCCACCACAACAACAGCCACCAACCGACAAGAAGATAATGGTTTTCGGGATGGTGAAAGAGCAATTTTCATCATCGTGGCAAGAATTTACGACGAGTGTATTCGGCGTCATTGACTCATTCATAGGCTATGCAGACCTGATGACTACTGCTTCTCACGAACACCGTCCAGGAAAATCTTCGGACAGTTTAGGGATTTGCCAATATAAACAAATACCGGCGGTTGTATCAAATCGGAACCAGAAACTCCTTTAGCTGGGCGGACCGATGGTGATATGCTGATCGCCAAGTCTAGAATGGACCAACAAATGCCATCGCAGCTAATCGAGGATAGCCCTTCCCAAGGCATCCAAATTGAGAAATCATCTTCAGCAACGAGCAGCGCAGAGATATGGCATTCCCAAAGCTGTCAGACATCTCAATAAGAGGTAGTCATGGTCACGTTCCTATGAAAATCGTTCCTCCGAACAGGTACAGTATCACAAGACCCATTCGATAAAATAATCAGCGATGATGAACTCGGTATTTAACCGCCGAGCTCCTGTTGGTGATCTTCAAAGTCACAATTGAAAAACCAATACTCAACCCCACATAAGACCAACCAAACCATGGATCATTCCAGTATCGAAACTTCCCAGCATCAGGATGATCCCTCCATCTCCATTTTTTCTTCAACAAAACACAGTACAATAGTGGGGATGAACTCGTCATTGTGATTCGCAACACTTGCAAAAAGGAGGTTGAAAACATCACCAACAGCCGCAAGGAAAAAGCAAAATATATCACCCAGCCGGGCGGTGCATCGATCCCATCGAGCTTAGTCCTTATTTTCTTCTGCCGTCCCAACCAGCCTCGGTAGCAACAGCACGGACATGAACAGGCAGGTATCCTAGTATCTTATCAAGATATCCCAGTGCATACTGTAGGGCTCTGCCCTGGATGCCATCGGGAATTAATCAATGAACTGCCAGTCAGCCAGCACCTTTCAGCTTGGAAACAGTTCATATCAACTGCAAGTCGGTGCTGCAAATCGTTTCCCTATCTCGGGAGTCAGGACTCGATGATCGTCTTGCAGAAACATCTCAATGAGAATCTAGCCCGTGTCGGTACTTCAGACGAAGCAGCTCCATACTCCATAGAGAAAGTTTCCCCTGAGTTAGCTCTCTGCACCGGGAAAGAAAGTCAAAAGGCAAGTCCAAAAGCAAAACAAGTAAACAGTTCCTTGGACATGTTTCAACCCGGATCGTACCGCATCGCATCGCATCGCATTGCATCTTGTGTGGTGGGTGGTGGTGATTTTCGTGGAGCAGCTCGCAGCGCGCAGTGCAGAAGAGTCAAACTCTGATCAGCCACTAAATGGAAGATTTCCTGTGGAGGGCGTCGACCCTAATGCAGGCACGGAATGCACAGCACAGGCACAATGCATGTTTTCTTTTCTGTCCTCTTCTCCCAGGGCAAGGGGAGGAAGGGGAGGTAAGTCAAGTTGCAAGTTGCAAGCAAGCCGTGGCGGATCTGGCTGGGACAAAGTCAGCAATTACACATGCCGTGGCTGCAGTCTGCTGCAATCGCAATTGCACCGTACTGCATGTCCTGCCTGCACTCCATATTGATATGAGACAGGAGTATATGTGGATGGGGGTATGGCTTGAATTGTCGCCCATACAATCTTCAACATTCAACCAACACCTATCAAAACCACGACTGGACAAACAAGAATCCCTTTGTTGACTCGATCGTCGCTTGAGCTTGGAGTTGGGTTGGGCAGCTCCAACAGCACAGTTAAGTAGTTGCCCCTGGCGCCGGCATGTTTCTTCGGAGGTTTTGCTAGTAGTGTGCACCAAGTCCGCTAAGCACAACGCCTCTCGCCCCCTCCACTCAGGCCCAAGTTCAACAAGCCCCGTTGAGAAGGGTCGCGACCTGTGATTTGGCAATCGACCACCATCGACGAGCTTTCCCCTGGCCGGATGCAGGGGAGAGTTGGGCCAGAAAGCATGGGCTTAAAATACTCATCCTGGCTGGTATGCTCCGTAGTGAGTGATTACACTGTACAGTAGCTGGCGGGTGCCATCCTGGACAGGACTGGACTGGACTGCACTGCACTGCACTGGACTGGAATACCTACTATGGGACAACACCCGTGCGTAAGCTCTCCTCCTCTCTCCCTCCCCTCCTCTCCTCTCCTCACCTTCTCCATCCATATCAAAAAGAGAACAGACCCGTTCCTTTCCCTTGCCTTGCCTTCCCGTTCCATCCCCATCCTAGCATCTCATGTCATGTCATCTTTTTCTTCCTCCTTCCCTTCCTCTCCTCTGCTTCTTCCTCTCCCCACTGTCTCTCCTGTCGCGTTCTGCTGCTGCTTGATCTACCATTCCGGCTCCTCTTGATGCCTTCAATTGTTGCGTCAATACACATGCGCTCTTCCCTACCTTGTTCTTCTCTGCCTATTTGATGCTTCCTTGCTCGCTGTCCCGTGTTTTCTTTTGCCCCTCAGGACGGACTCACTTCGCGACACCCACCCAACCCCACACGCGTCAGCCTCAACACTCTTCTCAAACACCAGCCGACCGACCTTCTTCGCAGCCAGCCTTCTTTTGACGACACTGGACTTTCCTTGCGCTTAGAAATTCACCGATCTCGAGTCCATACCATTTGTCTTTGCGCTTTGCTAGCCAGTTATTTGAACACTGGGTCGAATCACCTCGATATCCGGCGTCGACTAACCCCTCCTTCGATTTGAAACATTTCCGCCATTCAACTCTCCGCGAAACAAAACGAAACCTTAAGACTTGCCGAGAGCTCCCCCGCATTTGCGCTCCGAATTAGCTGAAACGGAACGAGGACATTGGAAGTTAAGGCTCGACTTTTGACGGCCGCAGTCTCGAAAGTTGGCGAGATATTCTTTCCACCTACAACATCAGATACGAGATTCAGGATACAACAGCAGGATAGAAGGCTCCGAATCTGTTCACATACAGCCAGGAAAAGTACTACGTACCAGAAATGGCAGACACCAATGATCTTGCGCCGACCGAGGTCGGAGGTCTAAATGGTCTTTCCCAATTGAACTCGGCATTCAACTCCAATCGCAGAGAAAGACCGCCAATGATCGACTTGTCTACGGGGGATATTGCCAGTCGGGTTCCTCTACGACAACCAAAGGTTCAGAGAAAGGATTCAAAGGGTGGATTACGGGGAATGTTCACACGGAACAAGACAGAAAAGGTCGTTACCGTATCACCTCTGATTGAGGAAACTCCTCCTTTGACCAGCTTTCCCGAAAGATCGATGAGAGCTGTGGCAGAGGCAAGTTTACCAAGAAGTCTTTCCGTGAAAATGGCGAAGCAGAAATCCGAGAAATCGACGCCGGTAACAGAGATCAATCTCCCAGCTACTCCAGCTACCCCAGCAAGGTCAACTACCAGATCTTCACGGATGAACCTGAGATCAAAATCGGTCAAATCAGTCAAGACACCCAGCAAACCAACTCCAAAATCACCAAGTACCAAATCCTCTCCACGGCCACCTACGCGGACATCAGCAGCTTGGGATCCCCCACCACTTTTCCAAGCCTACCCGCAAGCAATCAAACACGCTCAACTCTCTGCCTCAACACTCTCTGCCGACGCTATTCTTCGCATGAGCAACCATAGGAGAAACAACAGTCTCAGAGACGAAATTGCTCAGACTGAACCTACTGATCTAACAACTGCCGCAGCGAAGAAAGCGGAGAAAGCAAAGAGCAAGCACAAACGACAAATCTCGGGTTCGCTATCGAAGGCAGATTGGATTCAGAAGATTTTCGTTTTGGTCACTTCTGGGTATTTACTACAGTATTCTGGAGAGGGGTCTTTTGATCGGTTGCCGGAGAAGATGATGCAATTGGGGAAGGACTCGGGTATGCTACCGGCTTTCTTCCCGTTGAGAGATTAATTTTGCTAATTGAACAGTGGCTTTTGCTAGTGATGTGATCCCTGGAAGACACTGGGTATTGCAGATTTCCCAAGCCATGGATTCGGACGGTACTCCAGCATCAGACTCAAGGTCTCTGTTATCCCGCCTTGCATTCAGGGGTGCAGATTATCGAAGATCGGCAACGAGTTTACTACTAGTTCTCGACAGTGCTGAAGACATGGACTCTTGGATAGCAGTAGTGAGACGAGAAATTGAGGCTTTGGGTGGCAAGAAACATGTTTCAGAAACAGGCAAGCCTAAACCAGACGACAAAATTATGCAATTGAGAGCACAGCCAAGCCATCGATATCTGATCCACAGAAATACAGATGAAGCAACTGATCCTCCATCACCTCGCATGCCGTCGTTCGGACCTCCACCATGGATCAAGGAGAAAGATAACGAGTTGCAGAAGAAGCTAGACGAGGCAACTTCCGAACTGATACGACCACAGTCGTCTTGCATTCGACCTTCAACTGGACACCATTCTATAGCAGGAAGTGTAACGTCAAACGACGGACGCCAACTCGAGAGTTTGAGAGATAGCTCCCACAGATTCTCCTACGTATCGTCTGGTCAGCGGACTTTGATCACGTCTCAAGGCTCCTCGCCAGCATCATCGCCAACCCGCGAAAGCGCAAGTTTTGAGGACATGCTGCCCAAGTCCTCCATCGAAGACAAAGAAACACATCTCAGACCCAACACAGCAGCTGTCAACGAACGCAGGCGATCCATGCAAACCATGAACATCCCCGCTCTCGAGCCACAACCCACAGCAAAACTCCACCGGCACTCCACATACGGTGGTCCCCCGAGCGTCAACCGGAGCCGCTCTCCAGGTCTTACACCGAATTTCAGCGTGCCGAATTCGTCGATGAAGAGATATTCCATGATTAAGAGCCCAACTCCGCCTAAGACTACGACTACGACACCACCTATCCCCACCACATCAAATCGAGATTCGATCATGAAAGGATCGAGAAAAGGACCTCCCTCAGCCCTACACGTCCCACGCTCTCTATCCCCCGTGAAAGCCTCTCCAAAGAAATCACCCACACCAATGATCTTCAGTACAAACACCGCCTCACCAACTTACCCTCGCTCACAAACCCTCCTCCTCCAAAACGCCAAACCGAGCATGATAATGATCCCACCGCGCTCGCCCTCATCTACCACCCCCAAAACCAGCGAAATGCCAACTCCTCCTCCCCGCCGCATGTCGAGCCTCACACCCCTCGCTCCCCACGAGTCAGCACGGATAGACTTCCACCTCCCACGCCGGTATTCAAGTATGCAGACGCTGAGGGAGGCAAGCGAGAAATGTTCGAGGAATGGATTTGAGGCACCATTGAGACCTGCGCCTTTACCGCCTGCTGCGCTGTTAACGCCTCTACCAACCTCACCGTTCGTGGAAGGTTTTCAGTTTCCATCTGCGCAACAACGGGGTAGGAATCATACTCAAAGTCAGCCCCAAACACCCAACCATAACCAGAACTACAACCAAAGACCTCGAAGCAGAGCCTCCGCGCGCTCACCTCACCCCGTTCCATCCCCATTCCCAGTCCCAGCTCTAGCAAACACGAAATCAAAAGTCAAGCGGCCTATTAGCATGCAAATCGCTCCCGCAGCAGCACATCGGAATAATCCATACCTGTCTAGCAGAGTCCCGGCTTCGAATTCAAACAACTACCCATCCTCCCAAATCTACACGCACATCTCCCCCTCATTCTCACCCCGCCCCTTCTCCTCATCCTCCAACACCTCCCTCTCAACCACCAGATCTGGTCCAGGTCAGGGCTACGCAACACCACCCAGCTCGCTCATCTCCCCAGGCCTGCAACGAGTCAAAGAACACGACATCTCACACACGGTCATCAATCGCCGCAGTATGCCTACACTCGTCAATGGTCCCCCGCCTGCACCGCCTCCGGATTGTGCGTTGCCACCTTTGCCGCCCCCGGGCAGTTCGAGGGGCAGTGTGGGGAGTAGAGGGAGTATGAGTATTCGAGGCTGAGGATGATGATGAGTATGAGATATGATACAATGTGTGAGGCTTTGAGAGGTTCTATTGAGGGCGAGACTTTGGATTTCACTAAACTTTTGTATGATATGTATACACACACGACTATATACGCACCCGAGATCATCTATATATACAAGATATACAAGGCGAGCAATCGCACCACACAACGCCACACAACACCACACCACGGCCTCAAAGACTTAGGCGGGCGGACAGGCACAAGCCAGCCCCGACACGGACGAATAAATACACCAGACTAGATCCACCTAGACTCGACGACACCATTCCCTTTCTATTTCTTTCCTTCCCCACTGTTCTTTTTTTAATCTAGCGTTTCATTTCAAGCCCAGTTAATGGAACCTGTGTATGTGTGTGTAGGATATCCTTGTATTTACTTTACTTTACTTTTGCGTTTGTGCTGCGTTAAGCGGTGCGGTTGGTGGGAGGGGCAGGGGTGTTGCAAAGAAGGAAAGAAAAAGGTTGAATGATATGATATCCATGTAAGAATAAGAATACTAAAATAAAGGGAAGGTAGGTGTATGTATGAGATGAGATGAAAAACTCATGTTTGTTTATAATTAGAGGAGGAATGAGATTAGGGAGGGGAGGCAAGGAGGCAATGTGAAGTAGTTATCTTGACTGGCTGGTAGGAGATGAGTGAGTAAGGAAGGGACTGGGTGTATTTATTGCAGAGAGAATAATGAACAGGGGCGGAAAAACCAATTACAAATTATTCTAAATGTATTTTATTTTTGTCGTGTTATCTAACGAGACCAGAAACGAAAACCGCTCCTCCCTTTCGCTAGGGAGTCGTTAATCTTGGTCGCGTTAAACAAAACAATAACACGGCACTGCACTGCACCGCACTGCAACACACCACGCTCGCTCGCGGGCTTGTACCGCCAACTCACCAATCCCTTTTTTATAATACACTAACACAGAGGAAGGGGAGGAAGGAATTAGAAAATCAACTTGGACTGCATTGCATTACATTGAATGAGATTAACCAGAGTTTATATCCTTTTCATCGGAGGTTTAGATTCAAGATTCAAAGATTTAAGAACCCAGCCATGGGCTGCACCAGAATTAACGTCAAAGGTTTGAGATTCGATATTGATATTATTTTCGGAAGATTGAAGAGTGAAAAGAAGAGAAAGAAACAAATTCCCCTATGAAAATTCATACGGACATAGGGAAAAGGAAAAAGATTCGGACTTTATATATTTCTATATGCCCCGTGGAAAATCAGGATGAGAAAGTGAATTAGAATGAGAATGAGAATGAGAATTATTGAAGATTTGTTGTGCTTGATTACTTTACTCTATAGTCTCTACTGGGGTTATAGTAATAAGAATAGGAAAAGTTAGCGATTCTCGTACATGGACTGCACTATCTACTTAGGTACTAGCAAACCCAACAATAGTAATATCAAGCCTTCAGTCTCAAGGTAAAATGAGAGAGCTTTAGAAATATTGGGATGGGTGGATGAGTGGATGGATAGTTTAAAAACAATTTAATAGTTGCTAATTATTGTTCATTAGTTTTTTCCCCATTAGTTGTGTGGGAACTTTATTTTCATTTCCCCCATACACACCCCGATTTTGAATTTCAATTTGAATAAAGACTTCCCACGAGGCACAGAAACCAGGTTCCGAGGATGCATTTACAGTCGAGTAGGCGATTTATTCGTCAATACAATTGCTCATTGCTCGCTTGCTTATATACATACACACGGCCTAGTTACCTAGACTCTTCTATTCCTACAAATGCACATCTCCTTATTTTCTGTGCTCAATTAACCAATCAATCTTCCAAATCTGCTGAATCGCAAATTGATCGAACCCTGTGACTAGTTGCCAAACGCCCCGAAATACGCCCCAATGCAGAAGAAGGATGGATGAAGCTAAATGAGACCTTTCATTGAAATACAATGCTGGGGAACTTTCTCCGCCCGGAGCTGTTGACGTGATATTCGTGGATGCCTTCCAAGGTCGCTGCATATCTAGAATTGAGCGTTAGATCTTTGGTCATTTTGTTTATAGTTTTTGAATGTGTGAGTTGAGAGTTGAAGTGGATGGGGGAAGTGGAGGGTAGAAATGAAACTTACAGAATCCTCCCATCAGGACTCCAACAACAGCCCATAGTCTCAGCAGCTCTCAGCACACCTTCCAGCAAGCCATTCTCATTCCTTGAAAGGGTACCAATCCCAAACGTCGTGGCGTCGTCTGTCGGTCTCCAAGGCTGTCGGAGACGATGTGCGAATTCTCGAGGATTGATACTGACATTCTGGTCATCGTCCGCAATGCCAATGCCAACACGTAGCCTAGTCGATCGAGTTATGGGTTCACCAGCCTGCCGGGCTGCGCGGTATACAGACTCGATATCCGTCCAGGGAGTGTTGGATTCCGGTGCTCTGCCACTGTCAGAATCAGCTGGGGAGTCTTGACGGCCTGGTGCTAAAGTTAGACGTTCGAGACCAGAGAAGGTATCGTCGTTTCGGGGTGCGCCAAGTGGTTCGCGCTCGATGGCATTCTCAGCTGCGGCTAGCAGCATGGAACTTCGTCGTCTAGGTTCTTGTTGTTGAAGTTGAGTGCGACGTGCGCTCTCGCGATTCCGTTCGTCCATGAATGCACGGAAGGAGGCGGCTGAGCGGTCATGGGCTACGAAGTCACGGAGGGAGGTTGGGAGGCCAGAGTTGGAGACTAGACGGCTGGTGCTTGATTCACCGTTTGTTGCTGTGGTTGATGTGGTTGTGCCTGCGCGGCGTCCTTCGGCCCAGGGTCCCCATCTTGAGGTTGCTGATGCTTCGGCTAGGACTTCTCGTGCTGCGTTGGCTACATCTCTCTGCCGCCGTGCAATGCGAGATACTTCGAGAACGTCTAGTTCAGCTGGGGTTGGTGGCTCTTGGTCCCTGTCTAGCAACTCTCGTGTAAGGCTTCTCAATTGCCGCCTTTCGAGATCGGCTCCGAGGTAGTCTGGCGTGCTCGATGGCGGTGATTCGTTGCGTAGATTGCGCAGTCCGAATCTTTGACCGTATCGGTCTGCTAATGTCACTCTTTCTACGTTTTCTTCGCTGGAGTTTATTACAATGAGTTGGCGTGAATTGAAGAGTGTTCGAACGTCGGCTACTCCAACTCGGCCAGTTGATTCTGTCCAAGCCTATAAAAGTCAGTCCATGATCTCGAAATAACTCTAGACTGATGTAAGGGCCCACAGATGATAAACCCAAACACATCATCTGGTTTGCTTTACAAGATCGCAGACGGTCTGAATTCACTTACAAGAAGGTCGAACGGTCCTGGTGAAAATTCCATTGCTCGAACAGCCCCAGCTTGACGGCCTGGTCTCGAAGTAGTAAATGATACCATCAACGAGTGTGCTTCCGTGAGACATTCAGCATCAAATACGGAAATTATTCCATATTGAGTTGCAACGGCCAAGTATTTTCCAGACCTTGAGAAGGAAAGAGCAAAACTTCCTCTCATCTGAGATCTATCCGCCTGCCGTTGGCTCTCCAATTGTATTCTCCCTGCTAAAGCCCATTCGTAAACAGTGCTTCGCTTGTTCTCGAATCGTTCTCGCCTTGATTCCGCCTTGGGCATTCTCTTGTGGATGTACAAAAAGGGATCATCGCAGATTGCAACAAGTAACTCTCCATCCGGGGATATTGCTGATCGGTTGACAAAATCGGGTAGCTTCAACGTCTCCAGGGTATCCGAAGTTGCCACATTGAGGATCGAAACTGTACAATCATTGTTCGACACCACAGCCACAGGCACCTTGTAGACTCGCCCCGACAGATCATCTCTCGGCGACCACAGTGTTATGCAATTGACGATTTCCGCTCCAATCTTCTCGCTATGGGTAGTTGTGGTTCGGCCCCGAATTCTTCGATACGCATCAATCATTTCTCCAATATTCGACGAACGCCGGGTGGGATCAAGATCCAGTGGTAACCGGGAATCGGGATCAGCATCTAGGAATGAAGCCGTATCGAATGCTGTTGACCTATCCTTCAGGGATATAGCGGTGTAGCTTCCATTGTCTCCTCCGCAACATAACCAATCTTTCGAAGCCACAAGACATCGAGGGAGGAAGGTGAGTGATGCAACGAGCTCACGTTCTCGAGTTTTCGAGTTGATGGAGACAATGTCTGTTCCATTGGGAAAGTAGACAACATCTTGCTCTGGTGAGCTTATAAGGGACCGTAACTGCCAATGACTAGGAGGGTGTTGTTAGCACAGTTGATGGCTTGCTTGTAGAGTCCAGCAGATGTTTAAATAGCTTCGAATGCCACATATACATCTCAGCACAGGTAAATCTGCAGACAGTTTCGTGATATCCACCGGTAATATGCCTGCCTTTCCTCGTATATCCACTCACCTAGTGTCTATGATAGCGCGGTAGTACTTTCGAGGAGTCGGAAGGATAAGATTCTCTGTGGCATGGTGTCTGCAAATATCACATTAGTCCTTGCCTGCAATTAGAGGGACGTTGCACGAGCGTACAAGCTTTCTTCTTTGACAGCCATGGCTGCCATGCGCTGCAGAGCGCGATCTCATGAAGCTCTTTCAAGATACACAGAGTGGTGGCGGATCCTGGGATTGGTGTTTCTGGGAAATGCAGGACGGTGTCTCGAGGGACTCAAACGATGTGTTGATGGGTTAGTGAATTGGATGTAAACAAGAGGGTCAATACTGGATGCACTGTGGTGTCTTTGGTCTTGTGCTGTCTTGTCGCATTATCCTACTTCGCATCAACATCGACGTCAAGGCTGAGGGTGGAGTCGGCATTCTGGCAAGCAGTCCCGGCTTGATGCAGCCATGCCTGAGGTCGTTCACAACAAAAGACCTCGACAGGAGCTTCCAGGTTGAGCCGAACAAAAACATACATCCTTTGATACTGAGGTATTGTTTCATTTGCATAAAACCTATGAAAGTGTGTACATTTCAAAACAGTAGCAAGTTCAAAGGTACACATCTATTCTTATAGTATCAAAAGTCACATACCTAGGTAATTCTACCCAGGTAATTCCAAAGGCTTCCAAGTTCCAATTCTACGGGAGGGTCTCCCAGGTCTCTCGCCGCTTTTGCTCCACCGCAAGCCGGCCAGCCACCCACCCCGGTCCCTTGCGCGACGCTCCGATTGGCCAACCGTGCTTTTCATCCCCAATTTGCGCTAAGAAGTTTTTCGAACCTTCCGTGCATTCATCTTCGTCTTCCTCGTCTCCTTCTCTGCCTTCAACCATAAAAATCCATCTCTCCTTTCTTGCAATACAATACCTCTCTCCCAACCCATCTTCATCAACACCTCTCTCATACCATACCTTCTCTTAATCTTTTCGCGACCGTCAATATGTTGTCTTCTAGATTGTCCAGAGCTGTAAGTGCCACTCAATGCATCTTCTCCTTCAATTGATTGCATCACCATCTGACTTCAACAGCTTCCTCGAGCTACATCTTCCGCCACACGATCCTCAAACCTCATCCGCACACCACTTGGCTCGTCATTCGTACGCAGATATGCAGATGATGCGGACAAGAAGGTCCGCGGCCCAGTTATCGGTATCGATTTGGGTAAGCTGTCACTGCCGGCGCTGCAAAGGGGCTTCAATTTGGTCGCATGCTAACAATATACACAGGAACCACGAACTCGGCGGTAGCAATTATGGAAGGTCCTACAGCTAAGATTATCGAGAACTCAGAAGGTATGTTTCCTGCTATTGCCCCCTTTTTCTCCCCTTCACTTCCTAACTTTTCCAGGTGCCCGAACAACACCCTCGGTAGTGGCGTTCGCACAAGATGGCGAGAGATTAGTCGGTGTATCTGCAAAGCGTCAAGCTGTTGTCAACCCAGAGAACACCCTGTTCGCCACCAAGCGATTGATCGGACGAAAGTTCACTGATATCGAGGTTCAACGCGATATCAAGGAGGTTCCATACAAGATTGTTCAGCACACGAACGGAGATGCTTGGGTTTCTGCGCGCGGTGAGAAGTACTCTCCATCGCAAATCGGTGGTTTTGTCTTGCAAAAGATGAAGGAGACTGCTGAGGCCTACCTCACTAAGCCAATCCAAAACGCCGTCGTTACCGTCCCAGCATACTTCAACGACTCGCAACGTCAAGCCACCAAGGATGCCGGTCAAATTGCTGGTCTTAACGTTCTCCGTGTGGTCAACGAGCCAACTGCTGCTGCTCTTGCTTACGGTCTTGAGAAGGATGAGGACAAGATCATCGCTGTCTACGATCTCGGTGGAGGAACATTCGATATCTCCGTTCTCGAGATCCAGAAGGGCGTTTTCGAGGTCAAGTCCACTAACGGTGATACCCACTTGGGTGGTGAGGATTTTGACATCCACTTGGTCCGCCACTTGGTTCAACAATTCAAGAAGGATTCCGGTATCGATATCTCTAACGACCGCATGGCCATTCAGCGTATCCGTGAAGCTGCTGAGAAGGCTAAGATTGAGTTGTCTTCGTCTATGCAAACTGATATCAACCTTCCTTTCATCACTGCCGACTCATCTGGGCCTAAGCACATCAACATGAAGCTTTCAAGATCTCAACTCGAGAAGCTTGTTGACCCTCTTATCAGCCGTACCGTCGAGCCAGTCCGAAAGGCCTTGAAGGATGCCAACCTTGCTGCCAAGGATATCCAGGAGGTTATCTTGGTAGGTGGTATGACCCGTATGCCAAAGGTTGCCGAGTCCGTCAAGAGCATCTTCGGCCGTGACCCTGCCAAGTCTGTTAACCCAGATGAGGCTGTTGCCATGGGAGCTGCCATCCAAGGTGGTGTCCTTGCTGGTAACGTTACCGATGTCCTCCTCTTGGATGTCACTCCTCTCTCCCTCGGTATTGAGACCCTCGGAGGTGTCTTCACTCGTTTGATCAACCGAAACACCACCATCCCAACCAAGAAGTCCCAGGTCTTCTCCACCGCGGCTGATTTCCAAACTGCCGTCGAGATCAAGGTCTACCAGGGAGAGCGTGAGCTTGTCCGTGACAACAAGATGCTCGGAAACTTCCAACTTACTGGTATCCCACCTGCGCACAGAGGTGTCCCACAAGTCGAGGTTACCTTCGACATTGATGCCGATGCGATTGTCCATGTCCACGCCAAGGATAAGTCCACCAACAAGGATCAATCTATCACTATTGCTTCCGGATCTGGTCTCTCTGATGAGGAGATTCAAAGCATGGTTGACGACTCTGAGCGATATGCCGAGTCCGACAAGGAGCGCAAGAATGCCATTGAGGCCGCCAACCGCTCCGACAGTGTCCTGAACGATACTGAGAAGGCCTTGAACGAGTTTGCCGACAGACTCGACAAGACTGAGGCTGACCAAATCCGCGAGAAGATCACCACCCTCCGCGAGTTTGTCAGCAAGTCCCAGTCTGGTGAGGGTACCGCCACCGCCGCTGAGATCAAGGAGAAGACCGATGAGCTCCAAATGGCCAGCTTGAACCTATTCGACAAGATGCACAAGGCCCGTGCCGAGTCAGGCGAGACTCCACCAGCTAGCGAGGAGGCCAAGCCAGAGGGTGAGGCCAAGGACGGCGAGAAGAAGCAATAGACGACCAATTTCGGCACCATTTCTTTTACTCATTAGCGTTTTGAGTGGTTCAGATAGACCACTCCTGTATTCATCTCTGTACTCATATGTTGCACGTTGGCGACTCTTCTCTGTTGTCATAGGTACTTCATGTTCTTCATAGCTTTGGGGCAAAAAAGGCGTTCAGAGCACGCATCGCGGTATCATGCAGCGTGGGCTTGTGGTGGATACCTTGCACAGAAAAGGGCTTTACTGTGGCTGTATAAAAACTAGGATAAGACGACGAATAATATGACATCCCCTCTCATAAGTTCTCCTTGTGATCCTTTTCCTCGATGCATGAATCTTCGTGCGTCAATGCAGAACTGTCATCTCGGCGCCTGGCTATTATCCACCTACAAACCATACCTAACCAGGAAGAAGTGAAGTGTTTTCCCCATTAATTTTTCAGTCTGTTGCACATCGCACTTTCATAGTGAGTTTCAGGGTTATTCTATACCGAAGAATTATCTCCGATCATGATTCAGTACTTTTATGTAGGCTTGATTTCTACCGGATTTTTTGCTTTCATCGAAACAGCTTCTTGAGCTTTAAATCGACCTCCTTTCGGCGCACACTGGACACTTGACTTCACCTGGATGACTTGTACAAAAAACACTCTTACACGGCTTCAAAATTTGTGATATTACTGTTCTTAAGGGATCTATTCAGCCTATATTCGGAATCTGGGGAGGGCTGCAGATGCGGTCCGCTTTGATGTCAAGATGGTGGCCAAAGCGACGACTCTTCTGCACCCGCATACTCAGAGCTGACCACGATAAAAAGTGACAGCTGCAATAATTCCTCCCGCATATGACTCTACATGCATGACATAGAACCAATAAAGGTGACTCAAAGCTGACCTTCAATTCCAGTGGCGCGGGAGGGAATAGCCTCGAAGGTCCCGAAGCCGTCCATCTTGATTTGTAGTTACTGGTCACGTGTAGCCCTAGCGAGAGCCTTGTGCGAAATCCCACTCGATATTTTTGGAGTTTTCGCTGGCTGAAATTCCCCCCGCCTTGAACCACGAAACATCGAATTCACAGCCCTCCACCCAAACGAATACAGCACCATATTTCCGCAGACCCACGAACCTCCGAATCTCTAGAATCGCGGCATCGACAAAAGGGCGCGCACAACCAAGATCAAGATGTCGAAAGCAGCTGCGTAAGATGCCCTCCCCAACTTCACCTTCCCCTCCGCCACCCGCGATTGTACGAGCTGTATACTGACATTTGTGGTTTGAATAGCCGTGCCGACTGGGCTGACGATGAGGATCTCGATGATACCGTGAACGAGCTCCCCGCATCCACTACAACTACAAACAAAGATGGCACCAAGACGATCGTCTCGTGGAGATTCAACGATGATGGCAAGAAGGTCAAGACGACACGCCGAATCCGGTTCACCGTACACAAGGAGGTTGTCAACCCACGAGTCGCAGAGCGCAAGCAATGGTCGAAGTTTGGTCTTTCCGCTAAGGATGGTTCAGGGGTATGTTTGATTTGATTTGGATCTGGAATCTACGGTTTTTTTTTTGAGGAGATATTGACGGTGTTTTAGCCAGCTACGGATACCACGAGCGTAGGAGAGAACATCATCTTCAGACCTAGCAGCAACTGGCGCAAGGATGCGAAGGAAGAGAAGACTGAGGCCGGAAGCATGAAGGACAAGTTGAAGGACAAGAAGGTCAAGTGTCGTATTTGTAACGGGGAGCATTTCACAGCGAGATGTCCCTTCAAGGACACCATGGCACCGGTCGGAGAGGAGGGAGCTGGAGCCGACGTCGCTGCCGGAGCTGCTGATGTCGTCGAGGGTCCCGGTGGTCTTGGTTCAGGAAAGAGTTCGTACGTACCACCTCACATGCGCAATGGCGGCGGGGCAGCGGCAGCGGGTGACCGAATGGGCGGCGGCAAGTACGAGCGCGACGACCTGGCCACGCTGCGCGTCACAAACGTCTCGGAGATGGCGGAGGAGCAGGAGCTGCGGGATATGTTTGAGCGCTTCGGCCGGGTCACGAGAGTCTTCCTCGCGAAGGATCGGGAGACGGGCATGGCGAAGGGCTTTGCGTTCATCAGTTTCCAGGAGCGGACGGATGCGGCCAAGGCGTGCGAGAAGATGGATGGTTATGGTTTCAAGCATCTGATTCTGAGAGTGGAGTTTGCGAAGAAGGCTGCTTAGAGATGATGAGCTCAAGATGCCAACCAACAGATGTTTCCTCATAATGGATCTTCTTGTAATAACGTATTCATGACCCATTTGCCCTACTCATTTCCACCAATTTGTTTCTGGACGTTGTGAAGCGAGCTCTCTAAGAGAGTTTTCCAACGAGGAGATTACTTGGTTGTGGAGAGCTGAGTGCCAGGTAGAAGGGTCTTGCCCATGTGGTTATGTCTCGCTCAGAGATATCGCCTAACATTTCCCCTTTCCAGCACATGGCTCTGAAACATTTTGGTACCTGGGTACCTAGGTAGACTTTGACCCAAACATCCTACCTTTGAATCAGACCTTCTCTCAGCCCGATGTTAAACCCGATATTAAACTCGAGTCAGTTCATAATACAGTTCTAATGTAAATAACTACAGCACAGTCATTTAAACCGCCCCCGTTGACTGATTACCTATGCAGGTGTGGTGGGTCAATTGTGTTATTCATAGGTACTTTCACTACCTCATCACTTCTTTAGGTACACAAGGCACTTACTTCTCCTTCACATTCCTCTCTCATCGAGTGCCTTCGTGCCCTCACTTTCTCTCACTCAAAACACATCATGGATTCCTTCCAACCCCAAGATGTCCTCCCTCATGCTCCAAATAAATACTTCGTAAAATCACAAAAATGCACTGGCCACATTTCTTAATCCAACCACAATCTCGCATCGCATCCCACCGCTACGGTAGGTGGAACTAACACTACAATATCACACAGCTAGGGCAACAACGCGCCCTGCACCATGCCAATATTTCCACGCAGAGTCGAGGGGTCCGAGTTGGGATGGGACTAGTATGCAAACGGTATCGTGATGTGCTATGTCAGCTTTTGTCTGGGCAAGTCTGCATCTCATTCTCATGGCTGCTGGCTGGAGCGCAAAGCCCAGCTTGATCTTGCCCCGCTTTACATACAGCCACACCATGAGGACAAGACGGGTCCGAACTCACTGTGAGATAGGTGGGTGGGCTGAGTAGAGAGGTGGTTTGGAGTGAGGTTATTGGTCGGTTTGGAACGTTTTGTTGATTGTTGAAGAGTTGGTGGAGAGAAGGAGGAGCAGGTAAGGACCCGCTCAGGCCTTACACATCGCATCACATACAGTACAGTACCATCCTCCCCGCCCATCGTATCGTTCGTTATCCTCTGCCGCGATGGCTCCGACTATTGACCGTTGGAGGTGCGGTGTGTGTGGATTCTTTGGAATGGTAGGTAGGTATGCCATGGTATTTTACGATCGTTAAATAAAAGAACGGCAAGTTCTGCACATTTTTCCTTTCTGCTCTCTCTCCACGCTCTAGTCTCGCGATCCGATGTGGTTTGGTCTGTTCCCTCATTCAATCTGCTAGTACGAACTCGATCAAGTACTTAGTAGATTGGTTGACTAGTTCGACATCGAATGGTCTGATCTCAGCTCTGCCACTCAGCTTTCGTCAATTCATCATTCCTACTTTCTTCAAATCCCATCACATCACATCCCATCCCTTTCCTCGTCTCGCCCTTTGCCCCCCTCCCTTACAGTAGCGCCCGTCCCTTACAACACACACCACACACCGCACCTCAGTTTACCTGATATGCGAGCTCATCCCAAGTCGCATCTCGCTCAAAAATAAACTTTCTCTGCTTTGCTTAAGCTTCTGTCTGTCTGGACCCCCTCCAATAACAACACTGTTTTTTTTCGCTTTCGACCTTTCGCCACTCGTCTTGTCTGGCTTTCGCAAATCAGAGAAGAGCATAGCAAAGGGAAGCATGCAGCAGCCACCGCTCAGCGTGATCCTATCATGGCCGAAGCCGAACTACATCGACCCCGAGACGCGAGGCTACTCGAACGTGATCCTGAATATCATCCTCTACATCATCTTACTCGGCTTTGTTAGTTTGAGGATCTGGACGAGGAAGTGTCTGAAGAATGCTTTTGGGAGGGATGATACGTTTATCTTGCTGGCTTTGGTACGTCTTTTCCGAGTAATGTGATGTGATTTGATGTGCTGTGGTGAACTCTAACTCGCAAGCCAATTGGAAGTTGGGATGCTGTTATGAAAGAGGAAAGAGATGATTAACTGATTATGGAATATTGCAGGTCCCTACCACAGGCTTCTTCATTATCAGTATCCTGAAAGATACGAAGTACCTCTGGATCAGACATACAGTACGTCCTCTTATCCCCTCCCTTCTCATCACAAGCTCCTCTCTCCTGCATGTTTCTTACCAAAATGCTAATATCAAACAGTACGACATCCCAATAAGCCATGTCACAGGCGGACTCAAAATGGTACTCGCAGCCGAAGTCACATTCGCAGCAGCGATCACTCTCACGAAACTCTCTATGCTGATGCTCGTCCGGCGATTACTTGCTTGCGCTTCGCTATTCTGGAGGAGAGTGACTGTAGCTGCCATCGTGATAGTTACGATCCAGGGTAGTGTGTTTTGCCTGACTGTGATATTTCAGTGTCGGTAAGTTGACAACCATCTTACCTACCCCCTTTGCTCGCCTATATTGCCCTTTACACCCCTCTGTCCATGAAGAGGAAATGTTCAAAAAGTAAACAAGCATCGCTAACCATCACACCAACATCAACAGTCCCATCCAAGATTACTGGGCCGTAACCAAAGACCCACAACCAAACTGCATCAGCCAACCCGCCACCCTCCTCGCCGCAGGAATAATCAACACCTTCACCGACCTCGCCACGGTCCTCCTACCCATCCGAACAGTTTGGACCCTACAGCTGCCTACACGGCAGATGGTGATTGTGATCGTGCTCTTCGGGTTCGGCTTCATCTCGTGCATTGCTGGGATCGTGAGGACGTATTATATGTATGAGGTTACCACCGGGTGGGATCAGACGTGGAGGAGTTATCCAGTTTGGGTTACGAGTTCGTTGGAGTTGTATATTGGGATTGTGAGTTTGCCTTTTTTATCTCCCCCACTATTCACATATTTCTTCATATCCCCGAGACAGCGGAGGAGAAGTGTTAAGCTAATGAGTTTTGTCGGTACAAAGATATGCGCTTCCATACCAGCGACCAAACCGTTCTTCACGACATACCTCCCTGCACTTTTCGGATCCTTGACTGCCGTCTCATCAGGGACATCCGAGGCTTCAAGGAGGAGGTACGGCACGAGGAGCGAGATCGTGACCCCCGGTGGTGGAGAGGAATTGTTGGATCTGGAGAAGAGTCTTGGTGGGGAGGGGAAGAGGGGGGTTAATGAGACTGTTGTTGGGAGAGAGGAGAGACGGAGTAGTAGTGGGAAGGGGAGGATGACGGAGAGTAGAGAGGGGATTCTGGTGGTGCAGACTTTTGAGATGAGTGGGCGGTGAGGTTAGGAGAGGAGGGGGAGGGGAGATAATGAATAATGAGGTTATAAGGAAGACATGGGATTTCTGCATTTCAAGTGGCGTTTCTGGAGGGTTGATTGATATGGTATATATGGGTTGGTTGATTGGTCGATTGATTGATCGATCTGTTATTTGCTGTGTCTTGAGAGTTGGGAGTTTGGAGTTGAAGATTTGGCGTTCAGGATTATCGAATTCTCGGAACCACAGGATCGATTAATGTAAATAGACAGGAATTCTGTGGTATTTGATTTGAAAAGGAAATACCCTTCTGCAGCAGACGCGTTGCGAGCTTATTGAGGAGACTCCAAGATTTATCTTCCAGTTTCGGCGTTAGTTGGGTGGTTTGCTTGACTTAGTGTACTGTACGTACAAGTATCCAAGTCCTTTAAAGATTGATCCTAGTTTTTAGTAGAGTTCTCATTCACATGGCGATTTTGAAATGCTGTTGAGTATTTATTCAGAGGGATTGATTATATGAGAGAGGAAAGTGCAGTAATATTAAAATATTTACTAATGTGAAGGAGGTTGCGCCATTAAGGCATTCGAAACGAATTTTTAAATAGAAAGTCCGCCCGGTGATACCATCATATAACCACTTGTACTTCCATACCTCTGTGTACCCGTCGTTGACATCCAGGTATCGTAGAGCGGAATGTAAAGTAGGAGGGAGATAAGTTTCCCCTCGGACAAAGGTGTTTTGGACGGACTGTGGGAGGGGAGGGGAGTTTTTTTTAAACACACGTTTTTGTTGTCTCAGATTCCGTCCACAATTTTCTTTTAACACTTGTACTTCCGTACCTCTTTGTACCCATCGCTGGCATCGTAGAGCGGAATGTAAAGCGGGAGAGACTGCCCCTCCTTCCTATTTTTTTGCCTCATCGGGCATCTATGGGCAGAATGACCACAAAGGTATCTCTCTCTCATCTCACTCAGCGGCTCTGCCCACTCTGGATTAACACTTGTACTTCCGTATCTCTCTCTTTGTACCCGTCGTTGACATCCGGGTTTTGTAGAGCGGAATGTAAAGCGGGAGGGAATGCCCCTCCTTCCTAGATTTGCCTACTTGGGCTTTCATGGGCAGAGTTATCACAAAGGTATCTATCTCATCTCACACAAGCCTGTGCGCCATCACCACCTCCTTGTACTTCCGTATCTCACCTCCAAGCATAGAGGGAGCGGAATGTAAAGAAAGGGAGAGGTAATAAGCCCCCTCTTCCCGTCCTCGCTGAACAATGTGAGATTCCAGCCGAGCTAACGCAGCCCGATGATGGGGCAAGAAGACCCATGTGAAGTGAGGTATACCGTGATTCCGAAGCGCCGATACATACTCGCGCGGTATCGGGTTCGGACAACTGAGTTTTCAATAGCGCGAATAGCCCTCGTCAATGTGCGCCGGGCACTGCTCGCGGCTGGTGCTCGAACCCTGGATAACTTCTCTCTGGTTATGGCACTGCCTGCCCGAAGCTTGCGCCTCGGGGCAAGCTTTCACAGTCCTGGATATTTTGTTGCAGGTGCTGGGACAGCGCGGAACGTCTTGGTGTTGACGAGGACTTCGCACATATTGAAGTTCCTGAATCTGAATCCTAAGACTGTGTCTGTCTTAGGAGAGACACCCCAGGTCAATGACTTGATATCGCTGATGTAAATGATTAGGCAATTTGGTGGCTCCCAAGGTGAGTTTATATACTTTTCTGAGGCGTTGAGGAGTATGAAGGGTTAAAGACTCGTTCGGTATGCTGTTCTTTGTTTTATAATGTTGTTTAACTAGTGAAGCATTGTTCCGGCTCTTTTCTGAAGGGGGGAGAGAGATCCTTTGAAATCTCTCTTTTCTCTTAGAAAAGGATGGATACTAATTCTACTTTTCTTTGAAAGACTGCCGGAACCACACCCTTTGAAACCCCTATTTTCTCTCTCCAGAGCAAGATAACTACTATACTTTCCATTGGGGGGAGATCCACTGAACAACGTCCCCCCTCCCCTCCCCTCCATTTGAATCGGATGTCTTCCAGAGGTCTTGATATGTAATGTAATGAAGATTCTGCCGCCTATCACCGCGAGCAGCGCGGATCCAACTAATTCCTAGTATGAAATCATAGCTGCAATTGGCACGGACTTCGCTCACTTGAATAGCATTCCCGGAGCTTAGAAATTTGATAGAGTATTCGTTGTCTAAAAGCTTTATTTTTGTGGGTCTCGCTTAACATACCTCCGCCGCAACAACAAAAACATCAACAAAACGCGACACGACAGAAATGACACACACCTCTTGCCATCATCACCTCCAACGCCCCGACAAAAAGAACTAGCCGAAGCGAAAGGGAAAGGGAGAAAAAAAGAAGGAATGATAGATAATATATAGATAATTCAATGAAAAAAACGGCAAAACTCAACTGGAAGCCCACACTCGGATGCGTGTGAAGTTCCAGTCTACAAACGTAATTGAATACGTTTTTCTCTGTCGACGATCCGCCGGTTTTAGTGTTCGTGTAAGATTGGAGGAGGGAGGGAGGAACAACCGGTTTGACCTGAACCACTCGGGTGGTCGCCTGCCGGCTGTGATGGGAAAGTTATTATTTGGTTATATATACTGGTTAGCGACAGTGGTGGTTTGGCCGGATTTTTGCCGCGAGAGGAAGCTCAATTGAGCGGATAGATAATCGGAATGTGGGTTGAGATAATCGATTGAAATTGGATGATTAGTTGTTAGGATCTGTGTTGCTACAAACCCGCTTTTGCTTTGATTTCTTATGTTCTTGGTGTTCTTGTAACTGCTGTACTTCGTGTGGGTGTCTAGGAGCTCGTCCACAGGGGATTGTTTGACATGTTATTTAACTTCGGGAAGATGACTGGAGAAATTCTAAAACAGCGAGTTTTGGTTTTTTCTCTTCCAGAATATAAATTCTCCTCAGCTAGGCGGCACCAGCTCTCATCAAAAGCCCAACCAGAAAGACCGCATTTCAACCATGGGGGTCTCACCTGCAATTCCATACACTCTATTCCCATCCGATTTCTATACATCAGCTACACATAGTTTTAACTTGTTTTCGGTCTGACGATGAGATCAAAAGGAGGTAGCTTACACCTCTTTCCTTCTCCCCTTTTCTTGAATTGTTTTGATTCACTTCCAGTCGGGAAAATATCGGCACATCCCGAAGTTTCGGGGCGTATTCCAAAGATCGACCGGTCCTTAATACTGCGAGCATTATCATTATAGTACTTACTTGTAAACCAGGAAGCTGTGAAAGCCCCACCGTCAACACGAGTCATTCTCGCTTCCCCTGTCCACTCTTGTGACCTTCCTCCCCGCTTCGCTCCTTTCAATTGCGGACTACAACTTCAATTCTCGACATCGCGGTATTGGGATCTGTAGCTGATGAGATGCTTTGAGCAACCTTTAAGCTTATACGAGCATGACTGTTTTACGCTCCAAACGGCGGAATTATTGTGGAATTCCTCTCACAATGTCTTTATGTCTCCAAACAGAGTGGAAGGAAAATAAGTAATTCTATGAGAGTAATTGCCATAGTGGCAGGTGATGAGCTTCTGCATATCACTCTCATCAAAAACCCACCCACCTCGCCACAATGAATTAAAAAATCCAAAGCTCATCCCCCATAGCTCTCCATCGGATAATTCCCGGCACCCGTCAATCAAGCCATGCCAACCCAACCCAACCAGTCCGGAATCGCGACTCAACCAGCATCCGAATACCGAGTTCAACGCCACGAAACGGCCCGACTATCATGCACCTCGCTGGCAACTCTCCACTTCACTAACGGCTTATAGGGATATAGGATCTTTAAAATTGGGATGACGATGTGGACGGGATCGTGTGAAGTGGAGGTGGACGTGGAGATACCCCGCCACCCCGCACTTGCCAAGAGCCCTCCATACGAGAATGACAAGAAAGTTTTTTTCGTCTTGGGCTCTGGGTCGGGAAGCTCTGTCGGCTTTTGGTTGTCATAGAGGCGGAGGATGGCCGATGGGAATCTTCGGGTGTGTTGGGCCCTAGATAGAGGTAGGTACGAAGTAGAGTAGGTGATGTATCTTACTTATTGAGCTGGCTCAGGAAATATGAAATATACTTACTCTATTTCAATGAAATGATGACTTATCATTCATCATTTCTACCTCTTATAGTAAATTGCTTGACTAAACTATAATGCTCTAACTTTGTTATGTAAGAAATTACCATGTTCCTGAAAAGTTCCTTTGCCTTGCTTCAGGAGGCATCTCATTGACTACTTAGGTACCCTTGAATACTGTCTACTGTACTGTGCTGTACTCCTCCAGCCCCACATGCGCTAGCGAAAACTATCACCAGATTTCGTGACTACACAGCTTCAACAAACTCCCACCTTTGGCAAGGACTCTCTATGAGACTCTACGAACCACAACCTAGCTGCCGAAGCAACCCACAAGCTCAAAATTGAACGTACATTACCGACACAAGGCCGGTAGGTAACAAATCTTCGGTCCTTTTGAGTCTTGGCTGAATGGAATGGAAGTAGAATACAAATAGAAGATGCACGATGATAGTAGCCAAGGTATTACCTTTGTATTATGTTCTCTTTTTACTCAAGAATAGATGTATATAAGCAAGCTGGACTGCTATCATGGCTTAAGGACATCCCCATTCCTCAGCACACTTTCTTGGCGAGTTTTCAGAGCAAGAATTCACATTTCTCAATATGCTACAATCAACTAGCAAGATGTGGATACAGCTTGTAACTGTTCTGTTAGGTATCCTACCTCCAAGTACCAACGCAAGCTCAACTCCCTCCCAACACAAAGCCAGGACCACAAACATGACAGACGGAGCCACGCCCATCTACCTCAACAGTACGTACTGCATCAGCGATCGAGTCGAGAACCTCCTCTCACTCATGACAATCGAGGAGAAAGCCGGGCAAATGTTCCAAGTCCAACTCTTCCCCACTGCAAACGGCACACTCGACAAGAACAGCTCCGATAAAATGATCGGTAGCCAACACATGACGCACTTCAACCTCGTAGGAGACGTGACTTCCGCACGAGAGACAGCCGAGCTCGTCAATGCAGCTCAGCAGAGAGCGAAGGATACCAGGCTCGGGATACCGCTCACGCTGAGTTCAGACCCGAGACATCACTTCACGGAGAACATCGGGACGGGGTTCAAAGCCGGTTCGTTTTCGCAGTGGCCTGAGACATTGGGTCTTGCTGCTCTGAGAGATCCCGCATTGGTGAGGAAGTTCGCTGAGGTTGCTAGGGAGGAGTATATCGCTGTTGGGTTAAGGTCCGCGTTGCATCCGCAGGTGGATCTCGCTACCGAGCCGAGATGGGCCAGGTTGGGGAATACCTGGGGTGAGGACGCTACGCTGACAAGTGAGCTTATCGTGGAGTATATCAAGGGGTTCCAGGGAGAGAAACTTGGACCGCATTCCGTCACGACTGTGACGAAGCATTTCCCTGGTGGTGGACCGATGGAGAATGGTGAGGATTCGCACTTCACGTATGGCAAGAACCAGACGTATCCTGGGAATAACTTGGAGTATCATTTGATTCCTTTCAAGGCTGCTATTGCGGCTGGTGCTCGTCAGATGATGCCTTACTATTCCCGTCCGATCGGCACGAAGTATGAGCCGGTGGGATTCTCGTTCAATAAGCAGATCGTGACGGATCTCCTGCGAGATGAACTTGGATTCGAGGGCATTGTTGTTACGGATTGGGGTCTCATCACTGATGCTATTATCCTTGGTCAGGATATGCCAGCTCGCGCCTGGGGACTGGAGAATACTACGGAATTGTACCGAGCTCAGCGGATCATCGAAGCAGGATGTGATCAATTCGGAGGCGAAGCACGACCTGAACTCCTCGTTCAACTTGTCCAAGAGGGCAAAGTCTCTGAAGAGCGAATCGACATCTCAGTCCGCAGACTTTTACGCGAGAAGTTCCTTCTTGGACTCTTCGACAACCCGTTTGTTGACCCTGAAGCAGCTGAGCAGGTAGTTGGGAATTCCTACTTTGCCCGTCTGGGGAACGATGCACAGCGGAGAGCTTACACTCTCTTGTCCAACAAGGAAAACATTCTCCCGCTGAAGCCGCATGCTAGTACCGAGACAAAATTCTACATTGAGGGTTTCAATTCTACCTTCATGGCGGCTCGGAACTTGACTGTAGTCGACACACCCGAAGCTGCTGATATCGCACTTCTTCGCCTCCAAGCGCCATACGAACCTCGACCAGGCGGATTCGAAGCGAGATACCACGCTGGCTCACTCGAGTTTTCAGACGAGGAGAAAGCTCGACAGGCAGGTATTTTCGCAGCTGTGCCTACCATCGTCGATGTCATTCTCGATCGACCAGCCGCTATCCCAGAAGTTATTGAGGGAGCCAATGCTGTGCTGGGAAGTTTCGGTAGCGGATCAGAGGCGTTCTTGGATGTGATCTTTGGTGTGAGTCAGCCCGAGGGGAAATTGCCTTTTGACTTGCCGAGATCGAATAAGGCTGTTGAGGATGGGATGGAGGACGTGCCGTTCGACACCAGGAATCCGGTATTCAAGTTTGGACATGGATTGAGATATCGTGATCTTTGTGAGGAGTCTGGTCGGACGTGTCAGTAATGCTCTTATTGTAGGTGAAGGGAAATGTGTCTGTAGATCCATGAATTCGACTCTACTTGATGGAGGTGTGAAGAGAGGATTTCGACGTAGTGTTAGGTATAAATACCTTATACGATGGATGGAACAGCGATTTAATAACAGCAAATGAAATAAATTTAATGATCTACAGCAGCGACAATGAAATCTAGCCGGAGATTCACATACCTTTAGTATCAACAGTATTTCTAAAGCCCAGTTCTCGAGACGAGAGGGAAGTGAGATTCTTGATCAACAAACGATGAAATTCTGTATTGTTCTGCGTGCCGTTCTTAGTGGGCACTTGCTGGTAGTTCCATTCGAAGTTGATTTTCTGAGGTGAACGTGAAAGATTGATCATATTTTGGGGCTTGCTTTGACAGCGAGTATTAATGAAACAAACCAATTATTTGAAGACGGCTCAAGTAGTTGTAATGCCAATGCTTTGATTTCATTTTTGGAGATCGACAGATCCCGCAATACGAAGTTCATGAAATGAAATGCCGAAAGAGAGTTGACTGGATCAGACTGCAGACAACCAAATGCCAACCCTGTCGCTACACATGTCGAGATCTCATCTCGAGGATATTCAGTACCCCTCTCTCTCCTTCGCAACATCCTCGACTGGCCTCCACCTCAACGAATAAACAGAGCAAACAGGTCCCAAAGACAATCCATGTAACCTCGTCCTCTCCTCGCATTTCTCCCTCGGCGGATCCGCACTCCTACACTGTCCATACCGGAAGCAGTACGGGCAGGTCTCCGACCAAAAACACATCGGGCTCTGCCACGTCTGAACACCCTTCGCATCCACACCAGACGTACTCAGGACCTTTCCATTCTTGAGAGGGAATTTCCAACCCTTTGCCCATTCCACGATAGCGACCAACTCATCGACTTTATCATCCGATGTCTCGAGCTCAATCTCCACTTCTTTGAGAGAAGGCAATTTCGCAAATGCTCCTCCCCAGCACTCCATATTCCACTGGATAGCTGGCCCATCCTCGTCTTTAGAAGCGATGATAGCCTGATTCATCTGATTCGTATCTGCGGTCCCACTATACGGATTAATAGCAAGAGGGCTATTCCGTTCATTCCACCACCAATCGCACCTCCTAATAGTAATCTTGACTTTCTCAATGCCCTGCATGAATTTCTCATCACAGAAACGCGAGAAAGATTGCTCAAGCCAGAATTCCTGCGTGAAGAGGTGGATTTCCTTGACGAGCTCTAGCTGCCATGACATCATTCGTCGAGTGAACATCTCTTTCTCGCGCTCCCAGCCATGGCGATCTCGGTAGAACCTTCCGTGAGGTCCTGACTCAGGTGGGTGCCAGAAGACTTGCTCTTTGTTGGAGGCGGGGAGATGGTAAGTCTCGAGGTATACACGACGGCAGGTTTGGAGGAGGGCAATGTTGACTTTCTTCTTGCCTTTGTAGCCGGGACGGGTGTAGCCTATGTCGACCTCGTAGGGAGTGGTGATGTCTTCAGTCAGAGCGAATTGGAAAATACTGTTACGGATCTCGGGTGGGATCCGTCCATCGTAGAGGGGAGATTCTTCTTGAGGGTTTGCAGGATCCGGCTTGCTTTGGATGGGGGTTCGTTCGGGTTCGGGATGGCGCTCGATGTAGTGTTGTTCTGGTGTTTGGGGAGAGCGTACTGGTCCGAAATGACCAAATCTCCTTCGCCGACCTCTTGGTACGTGGTCCATGGTTGAATAGTTGAGGTGGAAGCCCTCAAAGTAAACAATGACAAGCTATATGAACTTGTAGATGTATTTGATGCTCTTGAGGATTGTATCTGGTATTCTTACTTTCAGAGAACGGAAAGTAGAACTTGAATTTGTGTATGATAGGAGCAGTGAATGTAAGTACCTTCTTGAAAATGAAGTTGCGTGACAGTCGTTCGTAATGAGTGGCGATATCCAAAAGTTGGCTGTTAGTTGTTGCCTTGCCTAAACGAGTCCAATAAGAGAGATCCCCATTCCCAGGTCCCCATTGGCTGGCATGACTCTCAGCCTCGTCTCAGCCTTGCAGATCTTCCCCCACTCCCAAGAGCCGAAGCCGGTAATGACATCTCTGGGACTCCAAGCTTCAATGAAGATCTACAAGAATACAATTATCACCAAATCCCTTCATAGTTTCAATGAAGCTAAATTTCAGCCCCGAAGATGTTCTCTAAGACTCTGTGGAGTCCATTGGCAAAGTCGTCATGGCGAGGCTTCGCATCAACTACAAAGCCAGAGACTGACTTCACTCATGCGGTAAGGCTGTGTTTTGATTCACCTACAGCAGGTATTGTGACACCAGACTGACAGCATTCAACGCACAGGTAATAGGTGGAGGAGCAGTCGGACTAGCCATTGCTAGACAATTGGCAGCTCGAGATGGAACCAGCACCGTCCTGATTGAGCGGAACAAATTGGTCGGGATGGAGACCAGCTCGCGGAATTCAGAAGTCAGTCACCCACCGGTACCCATCTGCTTCACATTTCTATCCATGTGCTAACGGTATATTCGCCACGCCAGGTAATCCACGCAGGTCTCTACTACGGCGCCACATCCCTCAAGACGAAACTCTGCATCCGTGGCCGACAAATGCTGTACGCTCTCTGCAAGGCCCACAATATCCCGCACGCTAACATGGGCAAATGGATCGTGGCGCAAACCAACCAACAATGGGAAGAGCTAGTAAAAGTACACAAATTCACACGCACCCTCGAGGACGTGCCTACGAATTTCATCTCGCTGGAGCAAGCGGCGAGGGAGGAGCCCTTCGTCCAGGCCAAAGCTGGTATACTGGAGAGCCCTACGACGGGGATAGTAGACAGTCACGCATACATGCAGTTCTTGCTGGGGGATTTCGAGGATAGAGGAGGCGATGTGGCGTTGCAGAGTCCGGTGGTGGGTGTTGAGGCTCTAGGGGAGAATGGCAGTGGCGGATGGGCGATCACGACGAGAGACAAAGCGAGTGGAGAGGAGAGTACAGTTACAGCGGAGGTGGTTATAAACTCCGCAGGGTTGGGAGCGTGTGAAATCAATAACATGATTTTGCCGAAGAGTAGACATATGACGCCTTATTACGCCAAGGGGAATTACTTCTCCTATGCGGCCTCGACGCCGAAAACCAAACACCTCATTTATCCTGCTCCGGAGCCAGGCCTTGGAGGCCTGGGTACACATCTCACGCTTGATATCGCGGGACGGATTAGGTTTGGGCCTGATGTCGAGTGGGTTGATAACCCTGACAATCTAGTCGTCAACGATGCGCGCCTCCCTGAGGCTATTGAGCAGATCAAGAAGTTCTTGCCCGATATCCAGGTCGATGCTATACAGCCAGATTATGCGGGTATCAGGCCGAAGCTGGGTAAAGCCAGTGCAGTGGCGAGTGGGAACAAGTTTTTGGATTTCGTGATTAGGAAGGAGGATGGCTTTGAGGGATTCGTGAATCTTTTGGGCATTGAAAGTCCCGGCTTGACGGCGAGTTTGGCGATTGGTGAGATGGTTGAGGAGTTGTTATATAGGTAGATTGATTGGTTGATGAATTTTTGATATGTAAACATGAAGCGAAGAGGTTAGGTCTATGATAATTGGGAAGATGGAAGAGTCCAGTTGTTGATCATCTCAAACATAGAAGCATTTTAAGTCTAGGCTACCCGATATATACGTCGAATCGAACTTGGACATAAGAGTACAGTCGAATGTCTAGATTTTGCCATGTAACCGACAGCTGTAAAACCAATCTCGAAATCGCCAATCGCAAATCGCAAATCGCCCACGCAGTCTGATCGTCTTTTACGCTAATATACGGGAAATTGTTCAACTTTCACCAGACACATCGAAGTCCTCGCATTTTACACCGATCACGCCGCATCTCCCACATCCTCAATGTCAGCCATCTCACCATCCGGAAGCTCATCAAACTCCTCCGCACCAACAGCCTCCTCAGCCTCAACTGGCTTGTCAAAAATCCACACCTCACCACTATCCAAGCCTTTCAAATCACCCTGCAAGAACACAGCACAGCCGTTTGCCTTGTTGATTTCGAGCTCCTCGCTCAGTCTTTCCACTAACCCTTTCCAGCTTCCCGAGTCCAAGTAGACACCTCCGTTAGGGGGGTTCCTGGCTACTTTCACGCCCTCCCCTCCGATCGTGACGTGGGTTAGACTACCCTTGTGTCGGACTAGGAAATTGTAGAGGTCGTCTTCCGTGGTGACCATACCTTGCACTTGTAAAGTTGAGAGGTGCAGAATTGTGTATTCATCTACAGCGAAGGAAGACAGGAGAGGTGCGATGTCGACTTTCCGTCTACCTTGGAAAGCAAGTGAAAGGTTTTGGAGTAGGGGAGCAGCGCGGAGACATTTACCGAGGTTGGAAAATGCGGTGCTGGAGTGGGTATTATTTGGCAAGTCGCTGTAATCCATGTGCAGGGTTAGAGTTGTGAGATTCTTGAACGCAGAGGAGATGATTGCCATCTTGGTTTGATTCTGGAAGAAGAATTCGAAGGGCAGACGATCGTGAGACAGTCTGTTGATGGACAAGGTAGCGGAATTGGCAGCCACAGCGTTCAGGATCGAACTCATGCGTTCGACGGTCGCTACTCGAGGAAATAGGCGTGTGGAAGGGAAGAGCCAGATATTGGCCAGTAAGTCCGGAACGTTCGGGATGATGAAGGGACAGAGCATCAAGCTTATCTTCAAGCTCGCCAGATTTGGTAGATGGGCGAAGATATCCGTCAGGGCATCTTCGTCGCAGGAGCTTGGGAGGAATTTATCAGTCAGCTGTTTAAAGTGGGCGTAGGCGTCCCAGGTAACATGTTGCTGCGTGAGTCGTTCTTCAGGTACCATGAGATATTGAAGGAAGTATGAATTGTGGCGGCCCGAGTACTCATTGACTTGACCGTGGTTAAAGTGGATGGATTGGATGTGGGGGGCGTAAGCTGGGTGTGAGGAGATGCATTTGAGGTGGAGAGTGTCTGGGCGATGAGGGAGAGTTCTGAACTCAGGGACGAGAAGGTATTCTTGTCCTAGAAGACCCCATGATTTGGAGGTTTGTCGGATCTTCTTCAGGTCTTCGAGAGGGAGATGCTCGAGGATTGCTCGACGGAGTTCATTAGGGAGGGTCTCCATCTAGAAAGTGTAAAGTTCAGCTTGCTTCATCATCGGAAATACCTTAGAATTACAGCTGACAGAAAGACAGAAATTGGCCATTTGAACCCACCTCCGAAGTCTGACAAGTTGATCAAGATTAGATGAGCTTATCAAACCATGTCTGTCGTACAGAATAGATGGTTCGGTTGAAGAAGATGCCAAGCAACGATTATGTAAGGAGCTGAAGCTCCCAAACTTCACGCTAACAGTGAGACTCTAATTCCAATAAGACAATTCAAGGCTTCAACGAGCTCTACAAACTCTCCCTACCTCAGTCGTGGAGCTGCTGCCGCATATGCACGACAATATAGATGATGAGTCAAACGTGAATCTGCACGGCCAGAAGACTCAACTATCGAATCTCAACAGAGTTAGAAGTCGGGATGGACGACGAGCTGTTTGAGCATGCATACAAGGCTGGCTCCAGACATCAAGGGGGAAATCGAAAATGCTCCTCGCAACATCACCAGAACTATTCTAACAAATGACCCTGCCACTATCGAATTGAGTTTGCTCCCATTTGATTGCATTAATTTCCCAATGCGAACAACCAAACCAAGAGCATTGAAAAATAAAATAAGAAATGCTACACTCATGTTCCATTCCATGCCGCTCAGTCGCCCATGTCAAGAACGCAAACACCAACGAAGAATTCTCAGGCCTCTCGCATGCACAAGCAACATACCAGAGCATACGATCAAGTTTTGATATTCCCCAACTGGATGCCTTCATTTGTCGTCGGTTCACCGGCAGCACCAGTCTGTCCTTTCGGTCTCCATGGTCCTTTTTTCTTGTTGCGATAATGGATGCAAATGCAAGTACAGCACGATGCCACAACAACAATCGGTATAATAATAGCACACAATAAAACAGTGAGTAGTTCATTGTTACTACTAGTCCCATTCTCGATATGACACGGCAGCAAGCTCACCGATTCACCAGGAACCCACACACTCAACGTATGGCCACACTCGTCTTTTACGACATCTGGCGGTGTAGGAGAGAGAGTGGCCCTATCGGTTTGATCCCACGAGATCTGGTAGGCATTATGGATCTGCACACCGCTGGGAAATTCAGGCCCCTGGGATACAGTTGTTGTTGTTATTGTTGCCGAGACACCGATTGCGCTGATGCAAGCCAGTGTATCAAGGCTCGTCAATTCCACGCCAGCATCTCCAAGAGTGTGGCCACTAGCCTTACCGTCAGTACAGAACCATTGAAGTGCAATGAACAGTAGAGCCCACCTTGCACAGCAGTAGGCGGTCGTGGCTCGCCTAGACGGCGAAAGCGTGTTTGTATCCACATAAGCCTCTGCGACAGAGTACGCCGTCCATTTATCTGGACATACGGCAGGGCTGAAATGGAAACGCCTGGAGGAGACAACTTCATCCCATCCGCTTGGCTGACAGGCTGTGAAACGGGAATCGCCTGGGTCCGAATAGGTCACATCGAGAGCGGTTGTGGTGAAGTTGCTCCAGAAGTAACTTGTAAGTTTGCTGGTAGTCGTGAAGATGCTGGCACAGCTCGGTGCTGGGGGTACAAATGGGGTGGTGAGCGCTAGCAATGATGTGGATGGTATCGATGTGGTCGTGGATGTAGGCGCGTCTGAAGAATTCGCTAGCAGATTTAATGAGGATGAGACACTCGATGTCATTGTTCTAGATACTATTTCAGATAGTCGTTGATCTTAGACTCTGAAGGCGCCGGTAGTCAGGCAATCATGAGGGCGCGAGAGATGTTTACATTGCAAGGCTAAGTGGCGATGGGAGAAGAAAAGATAGCTGCGGCGTGCGGATAATTACCATTTTGCCAAGAGCTGCTCATAACCAACACCATCCCCCCTGCGCGAAAGCATTCGAGCGAAACCACGTTGAACTGCAGCGCCCGTGAGCTGCAGTTATCCAGACGGGGTCTCTTTAGCGAAATTCAACACCACCTCTATTTCCCAGGCACGCCGACCGTAAGCTATCCAAAAAGGGGGGGAATCACCACTTTCTGCGCCGTTCCTGCGTCGCGTACGGTTAAATATCATTCTAAAGGGTGCAATTTCACATTGCATTGGATAAAAGGCATTCCTGAGTGCGAAAGCGACTTTTATCGGCTTGGCAATCTTTCAAAACGGAAGGTCCCTCTCTACAGATCCCCTGGTATACAGCTTCTGCTCAATTTTCCTGGTCCTACCGACGAGAAGACCCTGCAATAGCCCATAGATCCTACACGTGGGCACGGAGCTTGTGTACAATTAAGGAAATACCAAGTATTGAAGATATAGGCAATTGTTCGACAGGAGTACAAACTAAACTTTAAACAATCTGAATTGTAAGAATTTGAGTAAGAATGGCGAGAGTACCTAGAAAGAAATCAGCTTACCTAGAACTGTAGAGGAGCTGTGCCTCACGAACACTGGTTTTGAAGTATTAGAGATGTCTATAAAGATAATGGCCTGGTGCAATTGAGTTATTCTCTCTCCTTATTCTCTCCTTATACCACATTCTCTACAGCAAGATGTTGTTCAGTATACGTACTTTCATTGCCCTTGTCTGGGCTTGTTTCGTTCTCCATACATTTGCTGGTACTGTCAGCTCTGTCAATCCCTCAAAACATGCCGCATCTCTCAAAAGGCAGGACACGCTTACTCCTTTTGTCACTTCCGAGAATGCAACCCAAAACGATGTTGAAGCGGCACGAAAGATTGTCAGCGACTCCATCTCCAAGATGACCGAGCTCAACAAAGCACGTCTATCTATGCCAGCCAGAAACAACTTCAACTTGAAACCGGGCACACAAACATCGAAGCGAGATGTGGAACAGTCTCCTCCCCTCTTGAAGATCACGGACCAAATAGCTCAGGCGGCTGCTTTGTTGGCAGAAGTAGACACTAACCCTGACCGCAAGTCGAATGTGACTTTTGATAAGCGCGCAACACCTTTCTGGATGGAAGGCATGAAGCGCAGAGGCACTGTTCCGTGGGGTAAAGACAATACATACAAAGTGCGTGTCTCCTGCTAGAGGACCTTGGAAGCTACTGATTCGCGAACATAGGTCTTTCGAGATGTAGTTAAGGATCACAAAGCCGATCCCACGGGCGTATTGGTAAGCGACTTGCGAGAAAGAACGGAATGTCAATCTGGGCTTCGTGACTGACAAATGAACTTTCCAGGATTCCACGAAGGCAATTCAAGAGGCCATTGATGCAGGTAAGAGGTGCGGAGCAAATTGCAACGGCTCGACCACCAAGAACGCAATCGTGTACTTCCCGCCCGGGACTTACAAAGTCTCTAGCTCTATCAGCGTTTACTTCGGAACTCAGATCATTGGCGATGCTAACAATTGGCCAACAATTGTGGCGGCATCAAGTTTCGTTGGTCTAGGAGTTCTGTCAACCGATGTTTACGTCGAGAATGGTGGCATAGGCCCTGATGGAAATGCTTTACAGTGGTACATCAATACAGCCCGCTTTTATGGTCAGATACGCAACATCAGAATCGACATTCGCGCGACGGATCCAGGTGCTTATGTGTGCGCACTCCACTATCAGGTGGCTCAGGCAACCACAATTGAGAATGTTGAGCTTATTGCCAATTCAGCCACGGTATGTCATCCTGCCATAGAGACTGTATTGTCCCTAACAACCAACGTCACAGACCCAGCAGGGCATGTTCGCAGAGAATGGAAGCGGTGGTGTTATGTCCGACATCACTTTCACTGGTGGCAACTTTGGAATCTGTGAGTTCCAGCCTGTTTACCAGCGTCCAAGTGCCCATACTAAATGTCTTATTAGATGGCGGTGCTCAACAATTCAGCGCTTCACGTTTAACATTCAACGGCTGTAACACCGCCGTTCAGATGATTTGGAATTGGGGTTGGGTGTGGAAGAGCATCACTGTCAACAACGCAAAGGTCGGGTTCCGACTTTATAACGATGCAGACGGTTCGATTCCAGGTTCCGTAACTATCATGGACTCCGTCTTTTCGAATATAGCAGAATCTGCTATCGAGATGGCAGTCTCAAAAGATGTAGTCGACAGCGGCTTTACCGGTCTGGTTCTGGACAATGTTCAACTCGGAGCCAAGATTAAGGACCACTGGAGCTCGAACCAGATCCTTGCAGCGGGTTATTACAAGAGCGTAAGTAATCTTTCTCTTGGTTCTAAGCACTTTCTAATTATCAATTGAATACCATAGTATGTCATGGGTTCCACATACACGAACAACAAACGGTCTTGGACAGTCGGACCCATGGACTACACCCGAGAAAAGACACTTCTCGGACCGTCCGTTGCAGGTCTTCAAGTAGCTCCATACTTCGAAAGGAAGAAAAATCAATACACAGACAAGTCATCAGGAGATTTTGTCAGCCTCAAAGATTATGCTACCGGCGACGGCTCCACAGATGACTCGGACAATGTTCAGAGGGCCTTTAACCTCTTTGGCAGTGGTAATAAGATCATTTTTGTCGACGCAGGCACCTATCTCATCACAAAGACCGTTACAATCCCCAAGGATGCTAAAATTGTGGGCGAGACCTGGTCTCAGTTCGCTGCTACCGGCGCCGCATTCTCGGACGCAAGCAAACCTATTCCCATGTTCAAGGTTAGTACTTCCTAAACACCAAGTAAACCTTACTCATACAGTAACTCAGGTTGGAAACGAGGGAGATGTTGGCACAGTCGAAATGCAAGACTTGATTCTTACCAGCAAAGGCCCAACTCCTGGTGTCACTCTGATGCAATGGAACGTTCAAGCGGCCACTCCTGGCTCCGCTGCTTTGTGGGACGTTCATGTTCGTCTCGGAGGTGCAACTGGTACTGAGTTGACGCCTTCTGAATGCCCTCCACTAAAGACTGGTACCAATCCCCCCAAGTGCCAAGTAGCCAGCATGCTTCTTCATGTTACCAAGAAGGCCTCGGGATATTTCGACAACATGTGGCTGTGGGTCGGTGATCACATGATCGACGATCCGCTTCTCAACGACCCCATGAACAACATGGATCAGATTTCGGTGTACAGTGCTCGTGGTACCCTCATCGAAAGTCAAAAGGCTACTTGGCTCTATGGGACTGCTTCCGAGCACAACGTCTACTATCAGTACAATTTCTATGGGGCCCAAAATATATTCACGACATTCGTGCAGACCGAGTCACCCTACTACCAGCCAACACCAAAGCCCCCGGCTCCTTTCCAAAATGCGGTTGGCACTTTTGTTAACGACCCCGATTATTCTTGCAAAGGCGGCGATGCCGACGGCTGCGATGAATCATGGGCCGTCATCATGAAGAACTCGCAAAATATCCACATCGGTGCTGCAGGTACTTACTCGTGGTTCAGCAGCTACACCCAAGATTGTATCGACAAACACACTTGTCAAAAGGCGCTTTGGCTTATAGACAGCAACTACGACAACAACAGACTCCAGAATATTATTGGTATTGGTGCTAAGAACGTCATTGTGACCACTGGTGGGACTGCCATCTCTGCAGTGGATACTTTGTCTGTTTCTAAACATCCGGCTTGGTCACATATCTCTGTGTACAATGTGCCCTCTGTTGGAGCCTCTCCTCCCCCAGTAGAGGAAAACTTGTGTAAATCCTCAGATCGAATGTACAGTTCCGAGGTTATGCCCCAAGGTGACATCGAGCTTTGGACAAATGACGGGACTAAACTGGATCACGCCGAGGACACAGATGGTCACCAGTATGTTGTTCTTCTCTTACACAATCTGATTCCTCCCAAGCTTCCTCTCCTCAGCACCTGATAGCAAATTTCCTGACCTGGTTTTCCTTAGGTGGGTGACGATTGTAAACCTCACCCCCTATAGAATGGTTCATACCGCTGGACCTGAGCCCTATCAGTTCTCCGCTTGGGATTTTGGCGACATACCGTCCGGGAAAGCAAGAAAAAATGAGGCAACCTATGATACCAGTCTCAAGGTAGGTAGTTTTGTTGACACCAATGGTTATGCCAACTACAAACGTAAGCATCATATCATAACAAACATGGCTACCTTATCCCTACTGATTCCATGACTTTAGTTGAGGGAACGGGCAGAACTTTTCAGATACATGTCACAACGCACATCCCCGACTCCTACGAGCGAAGAGTCGTTTTCGACCTCGGAGGCATGGGGATGGGCTGGCGAGAATTGGGATTTCCGGGCGAGAGGGTGAGCGTGGCTCTGGTCATCACCGGAAGCGAAGAGTTCGGCTATGTCAACTCTCTGCAGCTTAACGACATTGCAGTGAGTATTTATGGACTTTTTCATCTTCTCCCCTTAACTCTTCCACCCCGATCCCTATGGAAATAGTTCAAATGCTAACTTGCTTAAAGTGGATGAAGAAAATGTATGCCATCATCAAGGATCGCGACCTCCGCCATGTTGTCATCCCAGGCTCCCACGACGCCGGGATGAGCCGCATTACAGTCAATTCTGGATGGAATGGATTGGGAACTTCTTCCAACACGGCAACGCAAAGCTTGGATCACTACAATCAACTGCGCGTGGGCACAAGGTATTTTGATATGCGCATCGTCAGTGTCAATGGGGGCAGTTTCTGGTCTGCTCATATCAACGAGGAAGTCACCAAGGCTCCTATTGGCGCGACTGGTGAATCTTTGAACGGTATGTACAACTATGCCGTGCAAAGTCCTTTTTTCAGGGTTGTTTTCCAGAATTCCTGATATTTGCCCCCTTGCCCACCGGCACCGGCACCGGCAGCAAATCTTAAAGACTCCAGAAGTGATGGTGACTAACTAATGTGTCATCCAGACTTGATAGCTGGCGTGAATCGCTTCACGGCGGACTACCCTGGGGAGGTCATAGTATGGGCCATCAGGTCAATGGTGGACCTTGATAACGGCAAACTGACCAGTGAGGAAGACCGATACTGGAGCGAAGCCAAAGTCAATGAGTTTTACACGAAACTAGAGTCAATCAACAACCGCTGCATTGGTCTGAGCAACACGCCGAAGTTGGACCAGCAGCCCACAAAGACGTTCTTAGACCTCAATGGAGGCAAGGGTTGTGTTCTACTCCTGACTGGTGGGAGATTGAAGACCGGTCGACCTACAGGTCGCACTGCGTCTGGTATATATCCACGAGGTGACTATCTGAGCAACGACGATTACTGGGCACAAGAACAATACACCCAGCAAAATGCAGACAAACAGCTTGTCCGACTGGCAGGTCATACCCGCAATGATGGAAATCCTTCGGGGGCCACCTCGGATGACTATTTTATCATGCAGTGGCAATGTACTCCATCTACATTCGACGTATCTATCCCTCCTCCCACTCTACAATTGATCGCCAACCAGGAAACCAACCCCTCTCTTTACCATTACGGAGTCCAAAAAATGTCGCCCGAGAACTTCCCTACCGTGATCCTACACGATGCCGTTGGCCTTTTCCACGTCAGCGATCTCAACGAAGCAGCATACAATCCCATGATGCAAACACTAGTCATCGGTCTTAACTTATACATGGTCAGCCAAAACTGCGCCGTGAGCAAGATCAGAAACCCGCTGCTGGCAAGCAAGAAACAGTTGAAGTCAGGCACGGGTGGTGCCGTAAGCAGCGGGTTTACAGTCTTCACGGGTGTTATTTTCGAAAATGGTACTGTGCTTGAGGAGACACCTCTAGACTTCTGCCGGACTTGTACTTTCAACGATACCTCGAGTATTGATCATCCGCCTTCGAATACCACTTCCAATAGCACCTCCGCTGGGGCGAGTCGGATTCGGAGAGCTGATTTGTCAAGCTTCATGTAAGACAAGGTTGGATAATAGGTAGTAGGTCTATACTATTGATTATTGTCGTTGTGATTGTCGTTGTGAAGACAGGGAAGAGAAAGTAGTTAAGGAGCGTAGGGAATAAAAGTTTTCCACCAAAGCCTAGCTTGAGTGATATCAAAGACCCATCATGAGGTGACCAAAAAGCTTAGACGCTGTTTTGTACGAACGCTGACCATGAAAGGAAAAGAAATGAACCTCCAGATTAGAATGAACCTGCCGTTGTGGACACCTGTGCTACGATGACTACTTGGAAGTTATTGCTGGCGGGGTCGCAGACTTGGCCCAGGTTTTGCTCAATTTATTGGCCGTCACGCGACCTAATGTCACAAACAAGACCCAAGGAGTCTTTGCGGCCTTTGTTGACAGCATGAAGAATTTGGGAGTTGGAATCCGCCGACGCTTTACACCGCAGCCGAAACAGAGCCCTCTCCCTACATCGCAACTTGTTCAGGCGGTTGCCAGCAAATGTAGTGCAGAGGCAAATCCTGCTTCTCCAGATCCCCAATGCCCAGTGACGAAGATCCACAATTATGACTCTTAACAACAAAGATCTAACCTTGTGTTTGGGAGCAGCAGCAGCTGGTAGTAAATTAATCGAACCAATTATATTTTATAAACCTGATTTGTTTACTTGCTAAGCGAGAATCAGGGACAACCCACTCGGGGTGCGGTGCTTGACTACTTATACCTGTTATACAATGGCACCGTTTGTAGAATTTGTTACAGATATATACATGTAATTGTTTTGCTTTTGGTTTCTGGATACACTAAATATGGCTACCGGAGAAGAGTTGTCCAGTGTGATTTTCCCAACAAAGTTTCATCCCCTACCTTCACGAAATGGAACAAGCCATCAACTGGCAACTGCTGCCTCAACAGCCATTCAGCCATGCATTCAAGACAGATGTAGCATACACAACATCTACATACCCCGCTCTCCCATCTTCGTTCAAATCCGCAAACAAGATACCCTCCTCATTCCTGCCAACACCACTAGCAATATGACCGTGAGGATACCACACCATTTTCGCAGATCATTGATCCCATTATCAGGTTTGCCTCTATTAAGCCACAGTTGTACACTCCCATCGGTGCTAGAGACCGTCAAGTAATCTGCTCGCCCATCACAATTGACATCAGCAAACCCGACATTGTCGCGGGCTTGCCCCACGCCAGTGACGATCTTGCCTTGGGGCAGCCACTTCACTTTCGTTGCATTTGGCCCGTTCTCAGGACTACCGAGATTTAAATATGCTTCCACCAAACCATCGAGACTGACGTAGATATATTCGGCTCTACTATCTCTATTGAGATTAGCAACGTGTACTCTTCTGCCATCTTTTCCTATTCCTGTAGCTATCTTTCCTTGCGGTAGCTATGCTACTTTCGCCACATTAGATCTATTATCAGGTCTACCGAGATTTAACTAACAGTCTACACTCCCATTGTCTTGAATTTATAGTTAGTTTGCACGCCCATGCTATTGATGTCAGCGAATTGGACGCTAGACCGATTGGCGCTGACGCTAGTAGCGATTTGACCTTGCGGAAGTCAGGAGATCTTTGCAGCGTTCGTGCCTTGACCTAGTTCGCTGAGATAGTAGAATAATGACTTTACCGCACACGCCACTGTCAGCCAGAAATTCCTTCCCAACCCAGCGTCGTTTCAGACTTTGAATTTTCCTTCTAAACGAGTCTGGTTTGTGGACCGGTCAGACCGTGCGCATTTGGGCCAGAATAAACACTGGCTAAGTAGCTAAACCTTGTTGTACTCCCTTGCCACAGGAGTTGATACTGCAGCCGCACTCGGAATTGAGAATCTGAAGCACGTAAATGTTTATTTAAGTATAGTACCAGAAAATAGATCAAGCAGAAGAATCGAAGATAACGAGACTACCTTGAGGAATAAGTGGCAAAACGAGTTTAGCCGTATTAGAGAACTTCTGTTCTACAACAGCGCAGAATCGTAGATAGACCGAAGGAAACCGAGCCCATGGAGGCTGGACGAAAAGTCAAACCGCAACAAGGGCAAAAAAAAAAACTGGCTGAAAAGTGAGGCGATCAAACGAACGACGGGAGTTGAACAGCTGATGCCTAGGCATCCACGCTCAAAACGTCCAAGTAGCATGCAGAGCAATATGTTTTCCGCCCCATTAATAGGCTTGACTAAGGTTCGAGATGTGCGTGAATTTTCCTGCATTGCTTTTTATTAATACATTTTCAACCTACCAACATTTAATCTCGTTGTGGAAGGTGTGATTGGATTGACCTCGCTTCCGACTTTGCGACGCAATCGTGTGAGAGGACACCTTGCACAGGATCGGTTGGGCGCTTACCTCTCTGCCATGGAACTTCAACTTCCAGCATCACATTCATCAAAAACAAATAGAATGCCAGAAAGAAGAGAATCGGTGAGTGTCATTATACTCACTGCCGGAGTCGTCTTCCTCCTTGTCGTCGCCTTCGGGCAGTACATGACATCTCTCCTCGTCGCAACGGAATATAATGATCAATATGCTCCTCGTATTGACTATGGAAAGGGCAAGTGTATCCCCCACTCCCTGCCCGCCAGAGGGGTATCACATACAAATCTAACTGATCTTGGTAGTGATTGGAATTGACCTTGGAAGAGATTACTCACGCGTCGGTTTCTTTACGCAAAATGAGTTTATAATAATTCCAGATGAGCAAGGGAGAACTGCCATTCCGAATTATGTTTTTTTCCCTCGATACACTGGTTCCCGAGTTGTTGGGTTCGAGGCCAAAGAGCAAGCGGAGAGGAATCCTGAGAATACTTTCTATGACATCAGGTTTGTCAGACCTTCAACGCCAGTGTGTGCGCAAGTAGATGCTCAAGTTGATGAAACCGTAGACAAATAATCGGACGCAATCCTTCCCATCCAGAAGTCCGACGGGCGATGAAGGAGTTACCCTATACCATTCTGGATGGGTACGATGAGCTTGTGATTCGGGAAGGTATCAAAAATGACTATGTCGGGTATCTCCCTGCAGAGTTCACTGGCATGATCTTAGAGGAACTGAAAGCTATGGCGGAAAAACACCTCAACGCTACAGTTCGATACGCCATCATCACCGTCCCATACGAATTCGACGAGCAACAACGAAATGCTACTAGGAATTCTGCAGCGTTGGCAAAGTTGAAAGTGCTGCGTCTGATGGACGAGCCGACTGCTATTGCTTTTGCATATCGTCTTGGTACGACGTATTGTGATGGAATGGGGGAGAAGATAGATTGTAGATACATAATCTACGAGGATGATGGGAGAGTACCGCACCTCACTCTTTTGGAGAGTGGGAAAGGGGGGTTTGGAATCTTAGGTACCATCTCCGATGATGAAGAGCAAAAATCAAGTAGCTCGTTCTGGGAATCACTACTCGGGCAGATTTCTCTGAAGACACCAAAGCGACCAACAGTGGGATCGTCATCTAACCGAACCCTGAAACTCGTTGACCGACTTCTTACGATCTCCGACAAAGAGAAGCAAGACGTTGATGGCTTCATCGTCATCACAAGAGACCCAACACTGACCTCTGACGTCGAAACCCTTCTGGAGTCACACTTTCCCGGCAAGAAAACCATCAAGCCATACGATGACTTCACGCCGGACCAAGCCATCGTCTGCGGTGCCTCTATCCAAGGCTTTAAAATAGACGCTGGAGACCAAGGCAATATGGTGGATGTCGTCCTTCTGAGCCTTGGTGTTGAGACAAGCAATGGTTCGTTCCTCCGTGTCATAGAGCAGAACACGCTTTCGCCAACTCGGAAAAGCGTCGTGGTTTACAAGACCGTCGATGATCGAGGGAGTATCCTCATCCCTATTTATGAAGGTGAGCGGGAACTGGCGTTTTGGAATCATCATCTGGGAGATATCACGATTGATTTGGGGGAGTTGAGCGAGGAGGAGAAAGGGGAAGGGGAAGTCAAAATCGAGCTTTTCTTTGAGTTGTCCCAGGAAGAGATCTTGACTGTGTGGGTAAGGGCACGAGGAAAGTATTTTCGGGGGTTTGTTGAACCTGTGATGGGGAAGAGCTGGAGGTGGAGGGAAATTGAGGGTATTATGAGGAAGGCTGATGAGGCGAGGGAGGAGGATTTGAGGATTCTTCGGGAGGCTAGTGTTGATGTTGGCGAGAGGCTTGAGGTTAACAGCAAAAAAGTTGCTTGACTTCCATCTACAGACACATTTTTGTGTCTCAGCATCATTATCACACCGACCAACTCGACCTACTAAAAGAAACCAAAAAAAAAACTGCTCCAAAAACTGATCGTTCAAAAGCCAAAAAAGTTCAGCCCGGTATCGTTTAGTGCCTACATCTTTTTGTCGTATGTTGTGGTCTCACGGAGACTCTACCCGTTCCCTTATTTAAATTTCCATACTAACAGTGGCGATGTTTAGGAGAGCTCGTTCCTCGCTGTCTGGTACCAAAACTTGTTATTTTGGTTAGTATAGTAGGTACCTCGCTTATTTATTTTCTGGGCTCGGGTTACAATGCTGCTCGGCCCGGAACATAAGAAAGAGGCTGGCGATTGAAAAATATGAGGTGAAGAGCGAAGACTCTGATATTGGTTCGCTTCATTGCCGTCCTTATGATATGAGATCGTGTTGTGCCTTCAACAAGAAATGGTGGTCGCATCGTTTAGAGAGGAATGAGAAACCCCCTCCCTTTAAACACTCTCGTGGGGTTGATCTAAGTATTGCCCAGAGAAGAACTCAACTCTTGGAGGGGTGGAGATGAATGAGGAATAAATATGACACTCAACCGGGGATGTCGCTCACACTTAAAAGGCCCCTAGGTAACATAAATCCGTCCAACCCCAAGATTTATATTCCCCAGAAAGATGTGGCTTATGTAGCAGTAGAATCAAAACATCCACTTAGCAACCGAAACCTTTTCCAGGGGCTTTTAAACAAAGGACAATGGAAGATGTGAAGGATGGATCAGGCCCCACAACCCACCCCATGGTGCCCTGTTC